>VZTH01016965.1:877035-941088 GCA_013397815.1 Aleadryas rufinucha
CCCCCCAAACACAGAACAGAGTCGCCTCCCTCAGGACAATAGTCAGAAATGGAGTTTAGTGACTGCAATGTGTCACACACTTCCAGGCAGTAAACCCTGAATTATTTGGGCTTCCCCCATGTGCCACATGCTTCTGTGTTTCATTGTGCCATAGAGATGAGCCTTTAATCACATAACCTAAGACAACCTGTTTAAAAAACCCCAAAAGTTAATTATGATTAATGTATTGAGTAAATTCTTATTAGATAGTTAATGATTTATAGGTGCTTCCTCTAGAAGATGTATATAAAGGTCCCTGTCTGAGATACAGTTATTTTTATGTAGAAATCTGACAGGTTCTCACTAATATTACAGGTATATTTTTAAAGGATTTCACCATTTGAATCCATATAGAGGACAAGGAAAGGGGGGTTTTAATATCAGGAAGTAACCCTTGAATTACCAAGACATACCAGTTCTGCATAAAATCACCCAGTGAGAGAGTGATCAGGGACTCACTTTTCTCATCTCCCAAGAACACTGAGTATTTAATTTCTTTTGCTGACAAGTATTTTGTTAAATCCTGTCTGGGTCACCTCTTTCCCAGTCTTGATAATTACTATGGGCATTTCTAATATAAATTACATCCTGCATTGTTGAATGCAATTTCAAATCGTTGGTCTAATTAAGGAGCCTCAGACTCACAAAACATTAATTAATTAGGAAGTATCTGGGCATAGTCTGTCTTTGTGCATGCTCAGAATGAAGCAGCTAGAAAATCCTTCCTTGGTAGTTGTGCTTTTTGGACAATTCACTAAAATGATCACCAGTTCCTGAGTTTTCCTGGCAAATTTGCCCAGACAAAAAAATTCATCCAAGTGCTCTGCAGCATCACATTCCCAACAGCCAGCAGGAGAGCAGCTTTGTTGGGTGGGAATGCTTTGTTCCTCACCCACTGCACGGCTTCACACACACACACACACACACACACACACACACATGTGATGTCAAACACAGTGGGGCGTGCTGGGCCTGCCCTCTTCCCCTCCTTCAGCAGAATAACAACATTCATCTCCCTGCAATCCTGGCAATATGGGAATTCTTTGCTCTGGCTACGCCATAGCACCCTGCAAGCACAAATCTCTCCAGTGACTAAAGGCTGTCTTGTCAGCCTCCAGTAACATGCGCCAGAAAAAGCAAAATGTACAGGAAAAATTATTAACTATAACGCTGGGGAAAAAAAAAGACTGGGTCTGAAAAACTACCTCTAGGCTAAGTTCAGCAGAAATGGATGAGGGTCTTTCTGTCATTAGAAATAGAAAAGTAAATTTTCTAGGCTTGACCCGGACACATTTAACAAAGCCACAGTGCTAACTGGATAACAGTACAAGAGATGTGGACAAGCTGAAAGGAAAGTTAGAGAAGAAACTGAAGTTGTACCTAATTTTGCCATTTATTGTTGTGATTCACTGAAAATGATAGGTTTCTCATCCAAAATCTCATCCTTATTTTGTTGTTATTTTGCTCACAAAGAGGACAATATATTACTGCAACTATGTAATTAATCTTCATTAAAGATTATTAAAGTGGTTCAATAGGATGCTTTTCTTTAAAACTGAGTGCAAGATATAACAAATTATTTGGTTTATGAACAGTACTTACACAGAGACCACATTAATTAAAACAATGCAGGCTCCTGTACTCACATCTCATATATAAATTGGTTTTAGCCAACTGAAATTGATGTCTCAGTGCAGTCCAGTGCCAATTAAAATATGAACATGAAAATGTAGAGCAGTAGCAGGGGTGTGACAACCTCTGTGCTGCCATGTGTTAATGAATTCTAAGTCCAAAGGTTATTTTTACTCGAAGGACCCTTTGTAGTTAAGAGAGAATGTATCATATGAAACCTATAAAACATGCCAGCCCACTGTGAAACCGCTGTATTTCTCACAGACCATCACAAATTCCTATCAGCCCTTTTTCCATCAAAGAGCTTTTGATAACACACAGCACCAAATGCAGAATAAGGAACTGCAGACCGGGACTTAGGAACAGAACAAGGGGAAGTATTTTTAAACTGTCAGAGGGTAGGTTTAGATGAGATATTTGGAAGAAATTCTTTGCTGTGAGGGTGGTGAGGCACTGGCACAGGCTTCCCAGAGAAGCTGTGGATGCCCCATCCCTGGAAGTGTTCCAGGCCAGGTTGGATGGGGCTCTGAGCAACCTGGTCTAAAAAAAAGTGCTCCTGCCCATGGCAGGGGGACTGGAACTGGATGACCTTTAAGGTCCCTTCCAATACAAATCATTCTATGATTAATATTAGGAAATAGTTTTTACAACAAATGACCACTATGTAAAACTAATTTCAATTAGTTGATGTCAGGATATATTTTGCTAGTAAAAGAAAGAAAGGGAGTTTTATTAAGCCATATAAACATTATCAATCGATAGTTTGCATTTTGTGTTAGGGAAAAATGATGTTAACACTATAAGAAGAATAAAACAATTCCAAGTCAGTCTGGGGAAAGATAATATAATATAATATGCAAAAAGTAAATTACTCCTTTTGAAGAAAAAATGTTGGCTCAACACTGCCTCTAAGGTAGTGTTAAGGACATAATTCTGGATTTTTAACAAAAGGGAAATCTGGGATGTTAAGGTTTCTCCTCAAGAAGGTAAGAAATGGTAGCATCCAGTAGTCACTGCTGCATAGAAGCACAAACCCCTCAAAGAAATGGCCACTTTCACTGCTGAATCCCCTCAATTCTCTACGTAAAATTCAGGCTATGCTGAAGTTCATGGACACAAAAAAAAAGGGAGAAAAAACAAAAAACCCTCAGAGGCCCAAGTCTGTGCAGTGGCAAAGCTGGGCCTCATTTGGTTCTTTGAACTGTTCTTTTGCCCCAAGTTTCCACCTACAGATCTTTCTCAAGCAGGGAAAGAATTTGTGAGATGCTTGTACATGCATGTTTTCTGTACAGCCTCTGAGTTGTTAAATCTGAAATCAGAAATACCATCCCCTAAGGCGGGAAATCCTGATAATTTTTGTACTGTTGCAGGTATTCAGATGCTCTGCACCAGTGGCTGTGTGATTGCCTCCATAAATAGCTAATCAGAGCCGTTACACTTAATAAAAACAAATCAAAGTTTAAGTCACTGTGGAATACTCAGCCTTTGGCTTCAATGCACGAATGAGTTTGAAAGGAGCAGGCTGCTACTATAAAAATAACAGATTTAACTGCTAGCTGGTTTTTCCAGGAAAGAAAGCATGACGGAGCAGTTTGGGCTTAGAAGTTTTGTTCCCAGAAAAGAACAACTTTGGGTCTTATCCTTAATGTCACATAATGTGGAATTTTTAAGCAAATTTAATTAAATAACAGATACAGAATGATCAGACTTGAGTCATGATAGCAACAAGCTCCTGCAGTGCTTATATTTATCATTTATTCTATGCCATGCATAGGTCTGATTAGAAATTGAAATGAGCGAGCTCCTGTTCAGGATTATACTTGTCATTATTATTTCGCTCCTGTGCTCTGAATCATTGCAATCTTCCCAGTCTCCACATTTGGAATTGTGTTTTCTTGGAACTCAGATGAGCAGTGAGAAACATATAATGGACAGACAGAACCAATTTATTTATAATTTAAAATTCCCCTTGCTATCTATCTGTCCTTCTCTGTTTGTAAGCAGATTTTGGCCTCTCTTTCATCAATTAATTTTGCTGATTACCTGTGTGCTTCTCTCACCACCACCTTTATTCTTTCCTCCTGATTCCAGAGCACAGATGCTGAATAAACACCTTTATCACCAAGTCTTTCTAGTTCAGTAAGACAATATGAGGACCCACCAAATATTTATGAGTTCTACTCAGCTATTGTGGTAATACATAAGTGCAACAGCAGCTCTTGGAAGCAGCAACTGCTGAGCCTTGCCAGGCAACTCCGAATTCCACTTAAGCAATTTTACATGCCAAGAAATAAGTCACAGTCTGTTGCACATGTTGGTTTGTGTACAGATTTTGCCATTCACACAAGTGTTCTATCTAAGAGTTAGCTCCCTCTATACATCACTGTACAGCTGCATCTAGGCATCCAGTTAATAGAGACCACAAACTAGAATTCCATTTCATATGTGGTATTCCTAAATAATAAAAAACCCCCTGACAAACTCTGATGTTTTGTTAAACACGTTTCCTTCTTTTTGATTTACATTATAATAAAGCTGTCAATGTTAGTGCAGCACTTAAAAGGTTTCCTGATCCCTCCTCCTCCTAGAAGCCTCAGTCTGGAATATGAAGCACAGCATCTGCATTAGTATTCACTGCCTGCATGGCAACATCGACCTTGTGCCTCAAGTGGTTTTAATATTTTAGAGACACGAGGATTAAACTGTATGGGAACACAGAATGGAATAGTGGCAGGGCAATAAGTGATGAATTTAACGAGGTTAAAAAAAAAAAAAAAAAGAAAATCATGTCCTCTGTGATCAGACGTCTAAATTAAAGTAATTTTACTGTCAAAACAATCAGTTAACTATGCAACAAGTAATTAAGCAAATAGTGTCATTATTCTTTAAATCTCTCAGAGAATGTTTGATGTGCTTAGTGGATAGCTGATAGAGTGATAGTGATAGCTTAAGGGATAGCTGACAGTTTTGTTCAGTCGCTTCACTACCTGCTGTTTAATCCACACTGTGCCAAATGTCAGCACTCCATGGGATGAGAGACCTGGATCACCACAGTCCTCAAGCAGGCAGCAAATATCTAATCAGTAAGGTGGAATTTTTAAAGAAGTTGTTGGGAGATATTCTGAAGTTCAGAGTTTGTCCTTCACCCCTCTGCCTTCTTGAATGTCCAGGCTGAAACAGGGATAGGAGCTGACTCAATGTCTGGTGTGGCAGAGACCAGCACTGCTCCTGTGTGTCACTTCTCCGATACAACACTAACACAAGCCGGAAGGCCCTGAGCTTCTCTGAAGTCATGTACAGTGCATGGTGTGTTCTGGTGTCTTGAGCAATTTTTGATGTTTTAGTGGGTTTTAGCATGTTTTATCAGGTTAATCAGAGCATCTGTACCTTCTTTGTGTTCGGGGGTTCTTTTGTGCATGTGTGTTTTTTACCTTTTTTCTCATTTTTCAGTGGTTTTAGCAGTACAGCTTCTTCCTTTTGCCTTTTTTCCAAGTGTCCTAGGTTACAGTGTAAAATGTGACCAAGGGCATGTATTCTATTACCATCTTCATGGGCTGTTGGAGCAGGTGGGACAGTGTTCGTTACCTGCTACCATGACTCATCCTCGATAACTCCCTCCGGGAGCTATCTCTGTTTAATGGGCAATCAAGGACTCTGCCGCATGACTCATAGATAACTCACTCTGGACTATCTCCTGTTAATGGGCCCATCAATGCCTTGCCTCATGACTCACCATCCCATTGTGAGATGCTCCACCCAGGAGGAGGAACCGAGCATTCCCATCTGTATATAATCAGAGGTTTGAAACAGCACAGGCAGCCCTTACCTACGGGACTTTCGGAGGACAAGAGCTACACCACTGGACCTTCAGGCGAAGACCAGACTCTTTTTTTCTACAGGATCACTGCTTCAGCAGGACCACTTCATCCGGACTGCTACCAACACCCTGACCGACAGGGTGCCAGGTTGTATTCTGACTCTGTCAGTGGTTTTTCTTTGTACTATTGTATTTATTTTATTTTTCCTACTAAATTGTATTTCTGACCTGGAGTCTCTCACTGGTCTGCTTTTCAAACCTTCACACCAAGCTTCTTAGCAGCAGTAAAAACAGCAGGGAAGTGAAACTGTCCTCCGGCTACATCAGGCTAATCATCAATTAACTCCTATGTGAAGATGAGCCAGCATGTTTTCCCCAAGATACTACTAAAGCAACAGAGAAAAGTGGAGAAAACATTTTCAAGAACAGCTTATCTTTTAAATTTATAAACAAAAATTAACATTTGTTTCTTATTTTTCACCTCTTGTCCCCAACAAGTGTTTATAAACCTTTCCCTCTTCAAATTACTAGAAGGAACTTGGAAACAAAAAAGCCAAATTAGAACAGAATATTCTGTTAGGCAGAATATTCTCAAATGACAAATAACCCAGTGAAGAGTTTGATCTCATTGTAGAACCAAAACTGTTTTGTCTGAGAACAGAGATATAAACTTGAGTTGTTTGGGATCCATCTCAGCTTGGGCTCAGAGAGTAAATTTAATGTAGAAAATTAGGAGTAATTCTACTCTTAGAACTGTGTCAGAAAACAAGATAAGTTATAGTAAAAGTTCATAGATATTGCCTTTGAAATATTTGCTGCTATGGAGATAGGAAGGGACTTGCAATTCCTACAATAAATGAAATCCAAACCAAATCAACTCTTAACTCGATTATGTTCTTTACCCCAGAATTTTAAAGAGCTCTGGAAATTCTGGCTTTAGCTCATTGCTGGTGAGAATCACCCAGTCCCACCCTGGGAGCTGCAGTTCAAAATTCAGAGAACAGAACTAGAACATCTCCTTATTGAGTTGTCAAGATTTCAGCCAAACTTTCTGATAGCATAATAAATAGCCAGTATATCATGGGTTTTTTTTTTTCAACTGCAATTTTTTAAGCTAGAAATATAATGGAATTGCTGTACCACTGTGCAAGCCCAACTTGTCTAATAAATGAAATACTCCAAATGAAAATTAATGGATTTTTGATCCACTATAAGAAATTGTTTCTGTAAGTCAGAAGTCAACCTGCTGTGCTGCTGCAAGCAAAAAATGCACTTCGGTAATTGAGATGAGTGATCACTTATCAGGCACTGATATTGATTACGTGAGTTTTCATTCTCAGATTCTCCAGGGAACTGATTTCACCAACCCCAATTACAGGATTACAGGAGCACTATTTTAGAGAATGCCTTTGTCTCCCCCTTCATTTGGTGAACGTGAACAAAACCAGGTAAGTCTGATAACAGTCAGCCAAGTTGTATAACCCTGGGAGCCATCCTGCAGTCAGACCTGGAAAACTTCTATGCTGTGTGTCACAGCCCACGTCTGTGGACTGCTCAGAGCACCGACAAAATGCCTTGGTTTTCTTGCAAGCAGGATCTGAATGGATGAACTTGCTGGGCTATTATGCAAACGAGGACTTCCAATTTCTTGAAAACAATGCCATCATTTTCACAGTGCCATTTTTAAGACTTCTGCTGCCAAGGCAGTTTTCATAAGAAGACATGCAATTTGTTAACCATTCAAAATCTTTTGAAAGGTACACAGCACTTGTGAGCTGTGATAATGTGCTTTCCTCTCTGGTATTTCCCATCTGGAAATTTCCTTATGCACTACAAAGTAGGATGTTTCAACACTCAACCAAATTTGAAGAGAGAGGAAAATCAGTGTTCTTAAAAATGAAGTGATGCCTCATTGACAATAAGTCATTAGGGTAATAAGAAATAAACTGAGGCTCCCCTGTCAAGTATTTGAAATATTAAAATATGCTGCCTCTCTTCATTAGAAAAGGATTTCTTTTATTAGTGCAATGTGTCACACTTGATGTATTCAAATTCTTTTACAAGCTATAGATAAACCTCACAAAGCAGTGTCAAGAAACAGTATTTTCATCTCCACGGCAGGAATGAAATAACAGCAGTGTAGAAATTTTAGGCCAGTTGGCCATGATCACACACTGAACCTGTGTCAGAGTACAATAGCTCATCTGGTTCTCAAGTTTGCAGCAATGACACAGAAAATCTACCCCCAAAAAGGTCTGGTGGGCCTGATCAGATGACCGCCTACCCATAACTTTGATTATTAAAACAAACCAGCCTCCTCAGACTGGAGGAACAGAACAGGCTGTTTGGGAAGAACAGACATTTGGCTTTTTTCATACTGTCCTGCTTTCCTCCAAGGCTAATTTTCTTCATCCACTTCTGTGCTCCCTCTCTCCTCTCCCTCCTACAAATCTGCACCTCCTGGCTTGAGAAATTGGGATGAGCAATGCTTTTATTTGTGGGTGTATTTGTCTTTCTGGGGGCTTGTCTGCTTCTGCAGAATGACAGGACAGAAAAGAGGTTGCAAGGGCCAACACACAGCTTTATTTCAGTTTTAAAAGTAACTGTTTTGCATTCCAAATCCAAGTAAGGAATTGGTCCAACTGGACATCTCAGTTCAATCTGCCCAGCTGGATATCTGCCCAGCTGGCTATCAGAGTTGGAGAGCTCAGGGAAGACTCCTGCATGACAACTGCAATTTAAACATACAAAAAAGAAAACCATGCACAGTTGCATGTGAAGTAGAACAATGAATAACACAGAGAATACAAAAATGCTGTTCAAATCACCCCAACTAAAAATATATGCAGTTATGATATCACAGAATGGGATATGAGGCATAGAAAAATAGGTGTAGAAGCACACAGAATTCTGGTATTGCTCACTCAAAAAAGACGATGTTGTTATTCAACACAGAATTTGATAATGAATATTGTAAAGATAATACATCAGCATCTTCTGTCTTGCCAATCTCATAGCCATATTACAAATACTGACACTATGTGAGTTTTCTGAACATTATGGACAAACCACAGACTCAAAGTCAGGCTTAAAAGAGAACATAACACTTCCAATATCATTTGGTCACCTTTTCACCCACTATTGAAGAAGAAGTTTCCCTGATATATTCACCTTTGCACATACAGCCTCGTTAAGTCACCAGTGACTGAAAATGAAAAATTCTTATTTGGGTAGGATTTATAAATACCTGTCTGCCCTGAGAGGATTTAAGGAGTCTGTAGCCTCACCACCAACTAGCAGAAAACCACTAAACAACTTGTATATTTTTGCTGCACCTCTCCAGTGTTACTCTATCCCTGATGCACTGCTGAACTGAAACACTGGAGAAACACAGCTAGAACTGGCAGAGCAGCCCATCATTTAACACAATAAGAGAGCTGATCTCAGCCTGGGCCAGCTAATAGCAGTTCCCCCTTGGGAACCACTCCAGC
This sequence comes from Aleadryas rufinucha, assembly GCA_013397815.1. NCBI lineage: Eukaryota > Metazoa > Chordata > Aves > Passeriformes > Aleadryas > Aleadryas rufinucha. Next base: position 886,015 of record VZTH01016965.1, read on the forward strand.
AGTCAGAATCTGTCAGGCAGGATGGAGTCCTACCAAGAGTACATCACCCCCAGGCATTGGCAAGGACGTGGCAAAGCAGCTCTGCTCCGTTTGGGCTTTACAGAGTGCCAAGAATCTTTTGTAGATCAGTTGTTCTGTCATTTTGAGAGGCTTGAAACATGGCAGCCGTGCAGATGTGCCTTAATCCAGGAGAGAAACTACATCCAGTCATAAAGTTCCAGAGCAAACTTCTTCTAAAAGGACAAGTTATTTTTGTAGCCAACAATACCAGTGACTGCAAAGGTTGTGCTAACAGTAAACAAATTTCCAGGTCTTTGAGTGCTCAGTAGTTCCGACTCTAGCCTTTAGCACAGTGAGGCACAAAACCAAGATGACAAAACAAGAAATGACAAAAGTAATGTCCTCATTTGAGAACACACTGTTTATCTCTGATAAAATCTGTACCGTGCTCTCAGAACAAGATATCTGCTGGAGATAGAAGTGTGCTTCACGGGTGTCAGAACATGCTGCAGAAAGAACACAGAGCCCTACAATCGAATGAAAAGAAGCATCATCAAATCATAATTGCTCCCAGTGCTCCAGAATAAGAGATTGTCTCTAGATACTGTCAACAGATTTATTACACTTATAGCAAATAATTTTTTTTTTTTTAAAGGATCTCTGTAGTCTGGCAGCTTTTATTGGGATTTCTCTGGAAAATATACTTGGAATATCTAGTACATAGGTTTTAATTTACACCAGAAATACAGGGACAAGACTTTCTAATCCGGTGATGTGTCAGTGCTGGGCCGAGTGCTCACAGATTAAAAAAAAAAGTAGATACAGTCATACAAATTATTTCTGAACTTCTTTGAAGCTTATAAAACTGCTATTACAATCTGAAGGAAGCTTGACAAGGTTCATCAAAGACTCATTGCTTGTTGCTGTAGACTTCAAATGATGAATGAGAAAGGGTATATTAAAATTCTGCTGCTGCCACTACCACTTCAGGAAGCTTTTGGAGGATAAATACTGCTTCTGCTTAAAGGCAACAGGTTTTGAAAGAATGAGTCACATTTTCCAATACAACTTAACAATCTTATTTAATAATTAACATAAAGGGTTTGCCTCTCATAAGGCAAACCCATGATAGAAAACACAACAGATTCCTCCACAGATATTCAAAGCCAAAGCTCTGGGAGTATGACAGTGTTCTGGATGACAGGCAGGGCTGATCAGCTTTTGTTTTCTCCTGCAGACCTTGCTAACTGCATTCAGGTTTTCAAGGCCAAAGGGTCAGAGAATGAGCACATTCGGGGAATATCCCTTGAAAAAAGGTTCTTGAATGACCTGAGGTGGCATGGCTTACAATGAACCCACAGCAGCAACTCTGAACCTGCCAGCAGCACTTGTCAAAAATGTATTCTAAATTAACATGTTAGAGATACAGCTTCCTTGTCTTGTTCAGTAGAACCCCATAAGTAATGTTACTGTTTGGACCTGCTTTGTATGGCAGATAAGACACAAAGATAACAGAAGAGCACTTCCCTTTGTTCATTATATTAACAGACAAGAATTTATTTAGCTTCTAGATGGCTTGTGTGTGTATGTGCATATCACGGAGCATGTAATTAAATACCAAAGTATTAAAAAGCCTATAAATAGACAATAAAGGGGATATAAAAACCACTTTAGATTCCTTTAGAGTTCATCTCATGCAATGTCTTAGGCAATACAAATATGTATCAACATGGATTTTAAAAAGTCTGATTCAGGGCTGAACTCGAGGATCTAGAACCAAAACGTTAGGTGGCAAAATTCAAGGGTGATATAATCCGTAGTGGAAGAAGCAAGGGTTAAAACAGGCCAAATGTCCCCCGGCAACCTGCACGACTCCACACCATGAAAGACTACACCAGTGCCTGTAAATGGGACATGTTCCCCCATGTGAACACAGCTCTGCTGTTCTGCAGCTGGGTTATACCCACAAAAATATACCATCCTTTGCCAGACTGAGGCAACTTCAATGCTGTTGATCTAGTCTAATAACAAATTTGTGCTAATGCACATTTAAACACCAAACTCCTGTACGAATGTGGCTTTATTCATATTCCAGGATGAAAAGGATGTCTATCAAAATAGCTGATTTCCATTTGTACCTAGTTGGAACCAAACTAGTATAATTTTATTCTCTAATAAATGCCCACAAGCAGATGAAAAATTTGGATTAGAACCAGTGCCACTGTTTTAGTCTGAGCTTGCACTGGTTTTGCTTTAAATGCAGCACTGAAAGATGAGTGAAACAGGATCCACTGTGTGATAAAGGAAGAGGATAAAAGGGTAAAGCCAAAATGAATTAGAAGGGTGCAAAATACTGAAATGGGGAGCTGTTCTGATCTCTGTTCTTTACCTTTTAGAGCTTTCTGGCAGCATCAAATTACAGCACACATGCATTAAGAGGCTGAAGCACACTTCAGTTTGTCAGTAGGCCCTGAGGAACAGCAACAGCCCAGGTCAGGTACCCATCTTGGTGGCAGTGGAACAAATGGATTTTGACTAATTCCATTGAATTCCATTGTTTCCTCACATGACAAAAAGTATTCATTATTTAGGATTATAATACTACCTAGACATGTAATTCCCAATTTCAGCTGTGCAGTACCAGGCATTACTCAGAGAGAGAAATGCCTCCATCTCACAAGAGTTCATAATCTAAACTGACAAGACAGACAAAATGAGGGAGCCTGGAAGTGCAACCACCTCCAGTTAGGAGATGGTGAGCTGAGAGACTAAGTGTCTGCCCAAAACGAAGGGGCAAGAACTGAACTCTCATTTTTGCAGTTCTGGTTACTCAATGATGAGAATTTCATTTCTTAGAAAAGGATTTCTGGTTAGGTGGTTAGAGCATGTACCCTGCAGTTAACAGAAATGAGTAGATCATACTCAAATAACACTTTCAAGTGCCCAAAGTATTTAGGAGTCTACGGGTTCCTCTGCTGGGAAAGTGAATCTAAAGGGTAGCAAAGAACACACCAACTATTCTGCATCAACTTCCTCTGTGGGCATTTCCAGTGGAAACTACCTGCATTGAAGTCTTGGTATGTGGACAAGACTTTCACCTCACTTTCAAGAGTTTTTTAGTCTCCTAAGTAAACAGCCAAATATTTGTGAAAATTAAACTTGCACTCCTAAGTAATTTAGGAATTTTCAAAACTTTTGTCGGTGTAGAGAAGTTAATAATTTGAAACACAGTTTCCAATTAAGTAGATGTTCTGAATTTGTGGTCATTTGAGAACAGAATCTGAGTACTTGAGTGAACATGTGCATAGAAAACAAATCTTCCTTTCAGACACAAAATGAAAAAAATACCAAAATGAAAAAAAATACCAAAACCCCACTCCAAAACAGTAAAAGCTGAAGCTCAAGAACAGGTCTGTGAAAACTGCTCTTTTCTTGATGGTATCTTTTAAATTGGAGAGCAGTGAGTGCCTGCAAATGGCTAAGAACAGTAATGCACCATGATGTTCTTACCTTCTAAAAGGGGAAGGGATCCAAAGTGACAAAGTGGGGGTCATCTGCTCCATAGGAAATGTGGCTGCAGGATGAGATGTTTTTGGGCAGCTGGGAAGGTACAGTTGAGCCTGGTTTTGCTCATATTCTTGCTGAACTGTTGTTCTTGACAATGAAAGCATTCAGGTGGGTTTTGACGGTCCAGAGACCCACAATAAATGACATCAAACTTAAAAATTTCCTTTGAACAGGAAGGCTCTCTAGAAATCTGGTACATAATTTGCCATGTTTGCTGTATTTTGTAGTTACATTTCATTTGGATTTTTTGTAATACATTTAAATTTGCTATATACTGAGAGTCAGGTAAGGCCTGAAAAGGTGTTAAATATATTTTAGAAAGGAACATGGATTCTTATTCCAAAAAAAGCTAATGTATGTATTGCTAAAGCTACTATCAACATCACAATTTTCACCTCCAGTAACTGCAAGCTGTCAGTAACTGTCAGAAACAGAAATTATTTGAAATGCTTAGAAATAACTATGGTCAAACTTTGCATTCCTGTTAACTCCTGCAGCCTGATTATCTTTGGTTTTATAATTTATATTGCTTTTTACAACAAGCAAACTACTGTATTACCAAAAGTTAATTACAGATAGAACACAGAAAGAAATACAGAGAGAAATCTTGCTTTGCTTGTACTATACGACTTGTACTATGTATTACTTGTACTATTAAATGCTTGGTACTTTATATTACCATGCACCGGTGAGTGTTATTCCATAAGAATGGATGACTTCTGTGTTATTTAAGATGCTTCCATAAATCTTGGGGTGGTCTGTAGGAATTGTTCTTTCTGTTTCACACTAATAATCAGTGGCTGAAAATCTGTTCAAGAAGACTGAAACTGTCAGAACAGTGGGACAGGTAGATTTCTTCAGATCTGTCAGGAGACTGGTGATGTTAGGGATAATTTATAGGAAAAAAAGAACAGCATCTCTTCAAGATTTAGACTAAACAAGATAATTTGGCTTTTAATGCTTTATTCCATTGCCATAACATATTACTCAAATATGGGGTCTCATTATTAGGAAAAAAAAATTAAAAAGCATTTTACATTGCTCAGAGTTTTACCGAGTTTGACTACACAGGAAGTCATGGAGTTGGGCCACAGAAGCATATTTTCTCTTACAAGGGAATTTGGCCAGCAATTAATGGTAATAAAATAAGTACTTTAAGTGTGCAAGCACTAAAAAAATATTTCTAGAACTGTGGTTTATTAAATTGCATCAGAATATTGTCTGCAGCAAAGAACTTCACTCTTTGGTTGAGGTGTACCACTGAAACACATCATCAGAATTTTGTTGCAGCATGTTCATAGGTTATCTGGGAGAAAAGAAGGGGAATACTGTATTTCATGGGAGAATTTTCCCTCCTTCCCACCTACAACTGCGTTACTGAGCAGCACAAAAATAAATCAGAAAAATGCGTTCATGAGCAATAAATGATCAAAAAACTCACCAGAGCAGGAATCTGGACTGAGATCACCGATATAAAGTTCAGTGCAGAATGGATAGCAGCCTAATATTTGTTGCTTCCCAAAGAACAAAAAGCCCCAACTCTTGCTTTATTTTGACCTTTTCATCTCCTGTTCTGTCGCTTCCTCGGGGGGGCTGCCCTGAGGCGATCCGGGGTTGCGACCTTCCTGGAGAAAGTGTCCTGCGAGGGAAGAGCCTTTCCAAGGGGCCTTTGCAACTTCTCCGGAGCAGGGGAGCAATCCCTCCGGAGTGGGGGGATGGTCTCTTAGAATGTACCTGCTGGCTACAAGTGATTTCAGCTCGGAGTGATTCAGCCTTGTGATTTCAGCTCATAAGAGACCATCCAAGCGGCCCGGGGACGGAGAGACGAGTGAGTCTGGCGTGGTGTATTCCACAGATAAGCTTTATTCAGCCATCCCTGTGAAGGGGACCAGCGGCCAGGCTCTCCCTGTCTGAGACAGGGTCCCTTCCGGGAATTTATAGGGAAAGCAAGGGTGGGGGAGATACCAGTTAGCCAACAGGATAGCGATGATTACCATAAAAAGGAACAATGCATGTCGGGCCCACTTTTTGGTCACTGTAAGTCTGAGGAAGGCTGTTATCTCTTGGGAGATTTTGCCCTTCAGGCATCTCTTCTCCAAGGGAGTGCAGAGGGCTCCAGCGCCAGAGGCTGGCAGCCCTCCTCACTGTTCTACTTGTAGCAACCCAAGCTTTAACATTTTGATTAACTAAACTTCTTGTGTTTATTTGGGGTTTTTTCTATTCTTGATCTCTACCAACCTCTTGATAGAAATTGTGCAGTAGTAAGTGGGGCTCACATGAAACAAAAGGTATGATTTCTATCAACTTCCATGTAGCCAGATTTTTACCAAGTTGTTATAACTTTCTGTGATAGTTTGGCCTGAGCATTGAAATATTACCCTTATCCCTAGAAAATGCAGGCTCCTCTTCCGTTCATAATCGAGTTAAATGGGTGTGATATCAAGATCTAAAAGATGGGATCCTGACTAGCTAAACCCAAGAGACTTTCCAGTGTGAACCTATTTCCCATGTAGCTCTACAGGAATGGGCATTAAATGGAAACATTTTGATTTCCTTTCATTTTCTATTGGAAACAACAAAAAAAACCCCAGCAAATTCAAGGATTTGGGATCATGTGCTGTGATTTTAAAATTTTTTTCTTTTTTTTTTGGCAAAAATATCTGTGTGGAGATGGAATGCAGAAAGGAAAAGCAATAGATTGCTAATACCCTTGCTAATAACATAGGATTACTCATGACCCCAACAGCAGTGCCAGATCATAACAACCTCAGAGCAGTTTCTGTAGGGTGTAGGTTGTAGAACTTTTTCTTCTTCTTTCAGTGGCTTAGTGCACAAGGAAGAGTGTGGCTCAAGGAAGCAGATGGAAAAACATTTCTGACAGCTTAAGTACAGTTAATTATTTGTAGGCGAAGCATTCTGCTATCAGCACTATACAGATTTGCTGTATTTGAAACTGAAACAGGCAGAGCAGCAACAATTCTATTCAGCATCACTGCAATTACCCGACTATAAATAGGACACCTTGCCTTTCATCCCTTCCAGGAACAGGCAGCTAAAGGCCAGCACACTGTGTAGATACCTCTTTGGTAGGCAGCTCATGCAGATCTCATCCTCCCCCATTTTTTCCACCTCTTATCTTTTTCGTTTGAGCAGATTCACCAGTTACTGGGGGAAAAAAAAAGAAAAAAAGTACAACGTGTATGGAAGGAGTTCACAAGGGAGGTATCACCTTTTTTACTTCACAGATGGTGCAGATAATAATCATTTAAGCATGAGCTCATTGCACACCTGTTCCTGAAGGAGCAAAGGGTGATGATGTGTTTTCTTATGTCTTTTCTGGCATTTATCTGTACCATCAGAGCATGTGAGAGAAGAGCACTCTGCTCCTAAGTAATGACATTCACCCTTCCAAGAAAACAGACAGGAAGAAAGCAGGCTTGGGGAGGAAATCTCCAGCCTCCACTAACCATCAAGGAGGAGCTGGAGACAAAAGGGATAGCATAGATTATTTCTCCTTTAAAAGTGTGACATGGGGAAGACCCTTCCTTGTGACCAAAGATGACAGCATTCTTTTCTGTTCTTCAGCAACAACTATGCAGTTTACTTCCCTTTCTTTGGTTAAAGCAGAATCACAGAATCTCCTGAGCTGGAAGGGACCCACAAGGATCATCGAGTCCAACTCCTGGCCCTGCACCCAAAATTCAATGAAAGGGAAAGTATCCTAATAATAGTCAGTTTTTCCATCAGCTTTAAGATTTATCTCGAAGAGAAACAAAATGCCATTAAGAGCTGTGTGATTACTTTTTTGAACAAGGATTACTGGAAAGAACTGAGAATGTTAGCTTTCATTGTCCATTCACAGCAAGGCCTATCTAGAGTAAGATACTCTCCAGAATACTCTGAACAGTTGTGATTATCCACTCTTAAGAAAGATTAATTTGACCGGAAAGACAGTGGAGAAGTCATTTAAAGAAGACATGGAGAATGGAGACTTTCCTATGGGAGGACATGAGACAGCTCACTTTTAACAGAATGGAGGCTGAAAAGGATTTCTTTCTCTATACATTAAAATCTTAAGCAGCATGAGAGGTGGTGTAGTTAGGCTAATGTTGGCTCAAAAGTAAATAGAATAAATTATCCAGGAATAAATTTACTCTGGAAATGCAAAAAAATTTTCTAGTACGAGAGCAGTGACATCCTGGAAACACTCACTCAAAGCAGTAGTAGGATCAAATGAAGTGTTCTGCTTTCCAGTGGAGTTTGGTAAGTATACTGATGATGTTGCCTGAAATAGAGAACCTCTTTCAAATGACCTAGCATGTCCACTCAAGTCCTTGAAGTCACCTGAGGTTACATTCAGAAGACCCACATACACAATTGCTTCTTGTGAAAAGTTGAGAATTACATGCCAGTGCCAGTTACAAAAACTCACAGAGCTTCTACTCAGCCCTGTAGGCAAACAATTGACCTGCTAGTAGTCTAGCTCATCCCTAAACCTCAGGGTTTGAAAATTGTGTGTTTTCAGGCAAGAAGTGGTTATATTCTCACCCATCCAACCTCACAAAATTCTGAGCCTTTCAATGAAACTGACTTTAAAGCATGTATTTGGAATATGGGAAACGTGGATTAATTTCTTTTCATCTCCTATGCAATCCTAGAAGATGCTTGGAAAGACTCAGTCACCTGCTCAGAGATGAAAGTTTTATGAGGTAGCAAGACATCTAGAAGTTATTCACTGTGATTTGTTCCTGTGAATCTAGTTCCTATACTTCTGTAGAACTAGATGCTTTAGTTAGGATGCAGAGAAGAAATTCAGTTACAGACAATCATCAGCTTTTCATGGGTTGTGCATTAATTATTCCACAGCAGCAGAGCTTTATCAGTTAGCTCTGTAATGATCCAGTGAAGTTTCTTAGCTCAGGCTCACTCCAAGAGAACACATCTGTATTGCCGGCAGGGTCAGTGTGATTTCAAGAGCAGTTCAGCCACCTCTGTGGTGCGTGCAGTCCAAATTTATGAACCATCAGAGTCCAAGATAGCTTCCCAACATCTGATTTGGCAGCCTCATGCTTCTAGAACTGGGAATATTACATTGTATGAAGATAAAATACATCCAGTAAGAACTACTGAAAATTAAAGAATGAAACTACAGTAAATTAAAGAATGTCAGCCCTTGGGATAACTTCATCATATAAACGTTGTTAGAATGACCCCAGTATAATGTTTGCACAGGCCAGCTAGCTCCATTCCAAGCAATGCTCAGGCAGGATTTGGGAGCTGGCATGGTCCAGGAGCAGACAGTTTGCATGCAGCCACTGTGCTTTGCTGGTTAACAGGATTTAATTTTGTTAACGTAGTCAGATCAAACCAGAGTGAGTCCTGGCATTGCAGGCACCCAGTAATTCCAGCTCCATATGGAATATGCCAGACATGGGATGACTCAGCACCCATTGTGAGACTGCACCTCTCCTGCTGAAGTCCTGTGCCCAGACTGCAAACACCTCAGAGTTTGGTACAGGATCAGTCTATTGGCTCTCAATAGCCAGACCAAATGCAGTGAATAGCGAGCTCGTGCTAACAGGACCAGCTGTGAACAAGCCAGGGGACAGATGGGCCTCTCCCTGCTGTTCCCTGCCAATCTCTGGTAGAAACCTACCTTATTAGCTCATTCCCAGTGCAAGAGCCAAGCAGTGTCTGTGCATGCTCTGGTGTTAGCCCCGAGTTTACAGCCTTGCTACTACCCACAGCCCCAGTGACTTTGAGGGAATGAACCTGGGTTCACCTGGATCAGCATTGAAATCTATTTAGCAGCAGTTCTGGACACTTGATGCCTTTGACCTGTCAGTCAAACAGATTAACCTAAAATGTAAACAGATTGTGAGTATTTATGTAGATATGTATTTGTATATACATTTATATGTATAAAGATATGCAGCCCATACAAATGAATTTGAATGAGAATTCTATGACAAAATTTTAAAACCTTTAAATTATAAAAACCTGAACATCTTTCAAAAGAAACCTCATACAAGACAAAGACATTTTGTGTATTTGTTCCAGCTTAAATTTTACAGCAGAAGTAAAACTGCAAAACAGAATTACAGACCACAATTAGCTGGTCTAGTATTTGCTATCCAGCATTGTGATAAATACAATAGCTACGTTACGATCCTCTTTAAATATATGCAGCTTTTACCTGGTTTGGGGTTTTTTTTCAGTTAGAGGAACACTATACTGGTAAGTGCCTGGCCTGATTAGGTTAAACCCAATGTATTTCTACATCTCACTGTATGGTGCTGGCACATCACAAATGAAGTACAGAAATATACTGGATGTTCACCTGTAGGAATAGCATATAGTTAGAATACAGAACACTGAGACTGCAAATTCTTTTGTTATTGTTGTTTTGGTTGGAAAAAAACCAACAAACCAAAACCACTGAAGCAGTTCCATGAGATTTGACACCCCTGTTTGACTAGTATCATGCGAACAGCCCTGCAGGACAGTCACACATCTTATCTGAAGTCCACTCAGTGCTCGTTTTCAGAATGTGTTGTACAGCTCTTCTTTCTGTGTAAGATCATCTTGTCCTGTGCTTCCTCAGTCCAGAACAGTCCTTAAGAAGTGTTGCTTTCTGGAAGACAGTAGGGACTATAGGGATTATAGTTTTAATGAATCCACTAAATCAAGCAGCATTATCCCTGGAGAGGTGAATAGTTGTATAATTTGGCCCATGTTGTTGCAATTTTTTTGTTTGCTTGGGTTTTGAAAACTATTTGCTGCAATACATTGAGAAAGAAGAGACAAACACGATTAATTCAGCCATTCTCCCATGGTATTCTGCTTCTTTTTGCTGGATCTTCTCTTTCATCTCTCTTTCTCTTTCTTACTGCTTGGGTTCAAAGTATTCATCTTTGCATTTTTTTAATCATGCATCCCTTGGTTCACTTGTCCTTGCACCTCCAGCCTTTGTTGTTTTCAGTCTTTAGCGATGATCTTTCAGTTAAGAGCTCACCAGAGTGTAAATCATGCTGAATGTAAAAGAAAGACACAATATGAAAGTATCCCTTTGAAGCATGCAGAGCACTTTGATTTTTATAACCCTTTGCTGTCTGTTCCTCAGGTCTGACTGTAATGGCCTGTGCCTTCCTTTGCATTCTTTCTATCTCTCTAAAGCATCTTAATTACGGTGTATTCAAGATGGGTATCAAAAGGCACTCAAGAAATAACAAATTCATTATCGACATCCTACTGCACCACAAGCTGTGTTTGAGCTTTTTAAAGCTCAGTCTGGTGTCTGGATTTGAACAGCGAAGAAACAAAACCATTTTGCTTTGGCGTGCTTGATCTTTAAAACTTCAACCAGCAACTCTCGGCAGGGCAGGCAAGGTTTTCCATGAAACTGCATTGTTTTGATTCCTTTGGAAAAAAATCTCTGTGCACTAGAAGAAACATAAAATGCAGCCACCAGCTGGACTGAATCCAAACATACTAAATGCAACTCTGAAAAGCACAGAAAACAGAGTATGTTGCCACAGCTCCATTTTATTGCAATTCTAATTCTGCCAATACCCAGGAAAGCATTGAAAAACTGTCTGTAATTTATACTATTTTATCTAGCACCAGGCAGTGGGTTTTGGATGGTGGCCACATTTTAGAATGAAGGGCTCAGAGGAAGCTGCACAGCAATAAAGTCACAGGAGAAATGCTACGCCACATTACAGAGCTGACTTTGATCCCAACACAAAAATGTGGAGTTAAAAAACGCTTTCTCCAGCCATTTCTCGCTGTCTCTCCTTGCACTACTGACACAGCTTGTCTAGCTTAACTGCCATGCTTTCCACTCTCAGCCCCATGGAGAGGACTGGCAGGGAAAGTTACTCAGCCCAAATCCACAGAGTTACTCCTACTCAAATTCCCATTCCATATCCATCTTCATGTGAGTCAGGCACCTCCCAGCCTCTTGCTCTCACATGCGGACACAGGCACCTACACACACACAAGTGGACAGAAATCTTTGTTCTCAATAGCATTTAAAAGGAATATTGAGAAACAGCCACGTGCAGCAGTGACTCCTCAAGATGTGGGGAACAGCAGAACAGATAAGACACCAGTAATCAGAGGAGAAATCACACTTTCCTTCCACCAGCACACAAACCTGCCTTGCAGAGGGATGACCACATGCAAGACTGGCGTGAAGAGGCAACTCTACGCAAATGCATCATGGAAGGAGGAGTAGAAAAAAGGCATCCTTAAGCATCACCTCCGTTTAAAGTGTGTTAAAGTTTGTTGTCCAGTAGTTTTTATGGTGTGATTACAGGGGTGACTAAAAGCACTGGGAACCTGGCAAGGCCTTACCTTAAATGATCCTGACATATTTTTGCACTGGGCATTTTTGCCTGTGCACTGAGGACATGTGACAGCTGAAAGGGGAAGGGGGACACACAACTGGAGTGCATATCTTCATGAATATACTTTAATTAGGGGTTTGGACCACACACAGGCTTTATCCTGTCATGGAAGGGAGTCTGTAGGAATGACTACAGGCATGGTGCATCCCACGTTCCCACCCAACATCTACATACCCACTTATTTACCACTTTGAGTATTACTACACCAGAGGTGTAGTATTTTTCTTATGATTCTCTTGAATCATAAGGAATTGTAGTTTTTTATTTGATGTAATGTCATTAGCATAACATTTGTTATTTCACCCATCCTAAAAGACTATACAGAGAAGTAAAAGTTATTTCCTGGGGCCTGGCTCAGGCCTTAGGTAAACACAAATATTCTGTACTGAAGTGTCAGCAATCAGTGGGAGTGCTTCCCTCAATCAACATCAGAAGCAAGTTTTATGAGACTAAGGAAATTGTCCAATTGGTTCCAGCCATTCCTAAAAGCAATTTCACAAGTGAAATGAAAAACAGCTACTGTTCTCTTAGTAAAATGGCCAGACTTACCAGTAGAGATAGTAGAAGAAGGAAAGGAGGTAGAAGGCCAGCTTACACCAGGCCTCTTTTTGGCAGTAACTCAAGGTATCTGCATTCATGACTGCAGGTGGATCATATGCCAGCTCTGAGCTATCCGCTGGGCAACGGAAATACCTGAAACAGCAGGAGAAGGCACCCGGAATGACTCCGTAATAATCTGTATTAAATATGTGCAGATACACACTGTCCTGCACACCAGCTCAGGAGACTACCATCTTCCATGATATAGCAGGAATCCCCCTTTCTTTTTCAAGTCCCTGTTTCCACACATTGTAAAAATCAGGATGCTAGTTTAAGCATTCCTTTCTTATGGAACCAAGCAATTAATGAATGTGGATTTTCTGTGTTCTAGTAATTCTTCAGGTCGAAACATTTCCCTTTCCTACAGAGTTATTGCTGGCTTATCCACTAATAACTTACACATTGTAAGTGACAATATATGGTGGTTTGTGATCACAGAGTGGAGGAAGGACTACTGGGTTTTAACTGCACCTACACAACTGATTTCAGACATGATGAAAGGTGACAGTCCCAAACAACTGGTAGCTACGTTCCTCCAGCTCTGAAAAGGCAAAAAGCCAATATGGAGTAATGTAAGAAGTGGCTGACTAATGTTTTCTACATGTGGCACTACTCAAGAATTTATAATCCAAATAATTTTCTTTGGAAAATGTTTTTCTTATTACATAGGAGAAATTTCTAATTAGTCTCAGCAATGACTGACTGAGAAAATCGTGACAAAAGAACTCCTTTGGCAAAGGAGTTTTTGTCTCAGTTACTTTGCAGTAAAAAGAAAAAGCAAGCTCAAAAAAAAAGAAGTTCTCAACAAAGTTAATGAACTGCTCTAAGATCAGCACACACCAGAGGAAATATTGTTATTTCTGCAGCTTTAACAAAGTAAACGGAAGATTGCTGATTGCTTACAGATGGACAGACAGACAGATAAGAAGATATAAAACCACCAAACAAGCGACCAGCAGCAAACTTTGAAAGGAGATGCTCTCAAAATAACTTTGCCTTTCTCCCTTCCATTGTTAGTCACATCCATTTACAATCTCTAATAAGATTGCAAATTGTTTTACAGAGAGTCATAGCTAAAATCTTGCTTAATTCTCTTCACTGGGATGAAGATATTACACAGTGTCTTCCCATGGTTCTGTGCAGAACTTCACACAATGAACCCAAACCTGTCCGTGGTTAAAACAGAAGTAATTATGTAGTACTTACAGCAAAGCATATGAAGAATCATAGGAAAAAGAGAGACTCAAAAGTTCTCTCCAAAGATCAATATCATTACTTAGAGTCTGACCATTTTCCTCTTGGATATATTTGTTTTTAGAAACTTTTAAAAGGAGTATCATTGTCACACTTTGGTTGTTATCTCTTAGCAAAAGAGCAGCATAAAACATTACTATTTTTATTGCAGCAAAACAGTGGGGAGAAAAGCACTTGTAGCTTTGTTCCATTTATCTTTCTGAGAACTACACTAGCATTCTAATTTTTCAAAAATACACTTTATCATACAACTCTACATTACTACCAAGCTTTTACAGAAAAAAAAGTGTAAAAAAGATACTACTTTTTAGTTCCTGATTGAGATGATGATTTTGACTTCTTTACAGAATTATTCTTCTGCTACCATATGTACCTTTGTAACACAAAGAGACCCTGACAGACAAAAATCATCTGTGCTTTTACAAACATTGTGAAAATGCAAAACTAGGGAAGTCTCCAGACTGAGAACCACAAAAACTGATGTCTCTTGGTTATTTTCAGAAGCAACAGAAGGCTGATCCTCCACTAGAATGCAGAGGAAGATGCAGCAGCAGCAGCTGCACTGCCTGTCTGGAAAACAACAGCAGGTCTTATGTGATCAACTCTGAAAGCCCCTTGGTGAATATAAACACAAATCAGAGATCCAGAGTGGGAACACGCCCCACGTCTTCCTATGGGCAGTGTGAAGAAACAGCACTTCACCTACTCCAATCCCACTCCAAGAGTCTCTAAAAGAAAGTTCTCTTGCAGAAAAGAAATTCCCTACTCTACAAAAAGAAACAACTTACTCCACACTGAAAAAAAAAAAAAATTAAAAAGCTGCCAAAGAAGATGAGACACAAAAATCTGTCAACCTGCTCAGTCTCTATTTTACAACTACAATGGAAAGGTTTCCTTGTTAGGGCTGAATGAAGAGGTCCAAGCTATTTCAAATATGAACTGTCTTAGAACTCCCCAGCTGTGAAGTATTCAGAGCCTCACCAAGTTCCACATTCAGATTCCAGCCTATTTCACTTCCATGTTTTCACTCACTTGCTGTGAGTGTATCCTGACACCCTTCAGAACATTCACCTAAGTAACTGAGAGCCACAGTTGTATTATCATACGTTTTCTTTAGCCATCCTAAGTCATGAAAAATTCCTTTTTCTCTGGAAAGATAAGTTTCAGCTGCTTATAGGCAAGAGCCTCTAGGCAGAAGATACTTATCTATACTCCTATCACTGTCCTTCATTGTTCATACAATCTGCATGTGTGCTGAGCTGGCAAGCAAGGCTAACAAGCAGTCAGCGTATAAAAGAAGGGCTTACCTCCAGAAGTGATAAAAAAGCAAAGGAACATTTAACCCCAGTGTGAGCCACTCCTGAGCACATAAAAACATTATGCAGAAAAGACTATGGATGGAGTACTCCGGCAGCACCAGCTGAAAGGAAAGGAACAGAAATAACAGAAGTCAGTAAAACAAACACCTCTTTGATTTTTTTTAGTCTTTTTTTAGTTCCTAGGTACTTTTTCAGAAAACAAATCAACCCTGCAAGTCTTGCAAGTCCCCTGTGTGTCTGTCCCTAGACATACCTCAGCTGGCAGACAGCGTGGCTTTGAGCTAGGAGCACAAGACTCAGGGCCAGGTTAAGGTTCCACCCAAGTCTGTAATCCAAGGGTTTGATGAGAGGCATGGGACAAATCACTTACTGTCTTATCTGGTGTTCCAGATTTATGTCTACAGAACATACATTATATTAATGCCTCCCTCACAGAAGCACTTTGAGACTAAATGAAAGTCAGCAGAAGACTTTTCAAAGAACAAAATTTTATTACTCATGCATTCAGAAAGGAAACGAAGCTATTCCTGAAGCTTTGCTTCTGCATTGGAGGAGTGTCTTTGGAAAAACAAAACGCTGCTTCTACCATTTTGATATGTTATATACACCCTAAAGAGATCAAATCCATCACCAAGTCAGTCTTGCAAGCTCAAACCCACTAAGACAGGAAACTCACTTCCTAAGAAAATCCACGGCTCCCTACACTATTTGTTTCAGAACCATGATGATTCTTTCTATTAAAAGAGAAAATGAGTGGGCAGCTGGCAGAAGCAGAAATGTCTGTGATGTTGATTCAGAGTAGTTATTTCAAAAGGCACTTTGCTTGTTTCACTGCTTTCCCATTTCTTAGCTGTCTTTCTTCTCTTGTTTTCTTCCCATGTCTTTTCTCAGCAATCCCTGTTTCTTTTCTTCAAGTCATAGAAGAGACTAGTTTCCAGCAGTGCATATTTCTCAAAGCTAGACAAACTCATACACAACTCATCTGCATCCATTGCTTCATCCTGGAGATACATCAACCAAAGTTAAATCACAAAAGATATTTGAGGGCTTTTTTTGATGTAAATTCATTCTCATCTGTCAAATAATTAAAGTGAGACCTGTTTTTCTAAAAACAATGTAAAATTTACTATACAGCTTCTCCAAATGTCTACTGCCACACAGCTATGCTGCAAGGAATTCCATCATCTTGGTTCTAGGAGTCTTTCTACCTCACATGGAACATATTGTTTTAATTAATTTCACATCAGTACTTGAAGAAGTTAACACATTTTGGTATCTCTGTGACTATGCCTTCAACTTAAACATTCTCAAGGGCTTATCTTAAGTGGATGACAAATCATAATACAATTATATAGTTCAGATTCCAGATGGTACTTATTTATCACTGCTGGATCTTTGTTTTTTTCAATTTTAGAATATGATTTACAACATGACTATAACCTTTCCCCAAAGAATGATTCATCTTCATCACAAATTGTAGACAAGAAAGGTCTTAATGATGTATGTCTGCCCACTAAACATCACAACACTTAAAAGCATATTACATTCATTTTCACATATTAGATGTCTGATTCCAACACAATACACAAACTTAGCAGGACTGCAACTCTGGTGCCTGATCAGTGGGCTGGCTGGGAGTAACAGGGAAGGAAACCCACGGTAGAAATTTATGCAGAGCTTGAAAAACAAAACAAAAATCTGCAATGAAACTAGAAAGGAAACAGAGGAAGCAGAGGACTCTCAGGAGCAGGCTCACTTTCCAGTCACAGTTCGTGGTGTAAATTAAACCTATCTATGCTTTTGATGAAACAGCAAATGGGTCATTTGTCTTTTCACCCTTTTCTAGGAGAGGTGTTTTCCTGTAGACATAAATAAAGGATCATTGCTGGTCACTGTTTCTGGAGAGAATTAATGTAAAGAAGCAAGCAAAGCCCAGCGTGCAAAGCCAAGCTGATGGACGTAAGAAACCAAATCTAAAAGGAGGTGAAAGAATTGGAAGCAGAAAGTATAGAAAGGCACTAACAGCAAGGCTTATGAGGTAAAGTAAATAACTAAAATAAAACACTGCCTCAGTTCTTAGCTGTAGGAATCATCCTGCAATTTGACATGATATCCTCTGAAAACAATGGAAACTTGAAATCTACTTTAGCAAACATGGGATTCAGCTCCTGGAGAGAAGAAAGCTGGCTGGGAAACAAGCAGCATTCAATCCTTGCTGTTCCTGCTGAGGTACGCAACTGAAAAGCAACTTCCGTGATACAGATAACTGCAACAGGAATTAAACCAACATCTTTAATTCATTCCTGTGAGAGCATAGGAAGCAGTCAGACGGTAAACATGTTAGGATATAAATAGTACACTTCTATTTTGAACCAGGAACATCCTGATTCAGATAACGACCTCTGCTTTCTGACACAGCTCAAGATGAAGCTCGAGATGGTTATGAAACATGGAGAAGAAGGAGAAACTGGCATAGCAGCACAATTCTTAAGGGATGCAACTTGGTCACTTTGGGTCCCAAGCTCAAATGGCACTATAAATTTACCACCAGAAATTCAGCTGGCTGATATTTCCCTGTGGAAAACCACAGGAAAGCCTGAAAAGGAAGTCAGCTTCTAGACAAAAAAATTGCTGCTAATCAGAAATACCTTTTGCTATAACATAAGCAAGGGAAAAAGAAACTATCATGACTTTCTAAGTGTTGGTCTGATATGTATAATTAAGTAGATATCTACATCAGTAAATATTCAAACCCCTTATTCACAATTCATCATTCACATTTAAAATGCAAAATCTTAGGTGTGTATCATACTCATTACCATCTCACCACAAGAATTCATTCTCATACAAATTAGTACACACACACATGCACATGTAGATAGATCCTTCTCCTCTAATTCCACAGAAAATAAGGCAGGCTTTGCTATGGATAGACATCTAGGTTTGGCTGAACTAAAAGAGAAGGAAAACAAGCACTGAATTTAAGCACCTATCAGCAGCTTCTTTCTGTTTATAGGAATACAAGACCTCTTTAGAGAAGCTCAGTCCTAAATAATTTTATTCTGTTTCCTATTTCCTAAAGCCATTCTGTCATTCTTATAAAATCCCCTATCTTCTTCTGTCAGCACCTTTCTTCCTTATTCTGTTTATTACATATGGATACCTCCTTCTCAAATGTAATTTTCATTTTACAGGACACTGTATCATTTTACATGGAATGACTCTTACAGATTGTCTCACCAGTGAACAGGGCCCATAAAATACCTCACAGGAACCAGAACTGGGAAGCTATTATAGCAGGAATAATAATATCCCTTCATCAGTGCTATTAAATTCTCAGTTAGAAAATCAATTCCAACAAGTGAATCAAACAGTTTTCCCAGTCACTCTGAAGCCACTGAAATGTCAAGATGCTTTTTTCCAGCACTTTGCTTAGATCAACACGCCTGAGTGCTACACAATAATAATAATTCTCACAGAATTGCTGTTCCTTCCCCCAAAAGACTCAGAGTCTACATCAGTTTCCATCTGTGCATGTCAACCTCCACACTGCAACCACAGATTTTACACTGTACCCAGAAATTGCCAGCCATTACACACTCTACCCTACCAGGGTTTCTGAGAGTCTTCATTACACCCTTAGAGGCTGAAACAACTTCCCTTCTAATGCCTGCCTTCTCCTCCCACAGATGGCAGGAAAAATCCAGGCGAGAAGTGGGGGGTTGAACCTCCTTGTTGCAATAAAAGCTCTGGTGATTACCCCAGTGGAAACAAGTTGTTCACCTTAAAACCACACAAGCCCCTTCCCATCCACCTGAAAGCAACAAGAAACTGAAAGCACCACGCACTTGTGGAATCACTCCCAGGCCCCAGATTAGGACTGATCTAAGTGCACGCTGCTTTATTGCAGTGGTTATTGCTACTGCACTAGAGGATGACTGCAGCTTGTCACTATGGTGCTCATTTGGTGCTTTTTCCACCATATCCCTCAAAAAAGCTGGCAGAATTGGTCCTCATCAGTAGCAGGGAAAGAGGGGGTGGAGGTGTACCCAAAGTTTTCAGGACACAGGAGTTATTTCAATAACACTTTAAAGCCCATCCCTACAGAGACTGCCAGGGCTAACCTGGGTTACTGGGGAGTGTCAACTGAGTTAAAGAAATTGTGAGATCAAAGGGAGATTATTTAATGACTCCAAAATTCCCCTAACTGAACAGTACAGGCCAGAAAAATCAGAAGTGTAGTGCAAGCAAGTGAAAAAAAGGAAGCAAAGCCACACAAAAAGCTAGCAGTAGCATGTGCCTTAGACCAGACTGTGTGTATGTGGAATGTACATACTCTGAAACAAATAATCTGCTTCCTCCTGCTGTTGCACAAACCAAAGAAGAAGGGTCAACTGTGTGTAATTTAAATACACAGACCACATTATCTTAATAATTCCAACAGTTTTAAACATACTGTTTGCACTGCTCAAACACATGAAACACTAAATTTACTCTTTAAATACAGGAAATCTTTCCTCTTTTCTAGTGTATCCTTCTGATCTACTGTAAATGATTTGGATTACTTGACTTCCAAAACCTCTCCTGAAAGGCTGCCCTAGAGCCCAATACAATGTTGTCACAGCAAATATACTAAGGTTTTCAGTCCAAATATTCAGGTTCAATTCATTTCAATTCTCCTGTTAAAATCCACACTTGCGTGTGTCTCTACAGACTGTTCTCTGGTTGCTTATAGCAATCACTTAGAAATTCAGCGGCATCAAATTGTTATAACACAAACATGTAACAAAACCATTTCAAGTAATTCAAAACCATGTTATGCAAACCTCTATAAGTATTTAGCAGTTTGCTAGGCAGATGTGTGCAAGTAGCTGAAAAGGAAATGCCTGGGAAATGGATTCCAGATCATCAAAAGGACAACACGCAGTTGAACCTACTAAGTTCATATATACAGCTTTACATTTTATCTGAGGGAGAGCAGCAGTGCACACATGCAAGACTTAATGTTACAGACCAAATGCAGAGCACAAATTTTAAAAAAAGGGATATAACATCTGAGTTTTCACCCCTCACCACTGTTCAGGATCACAGTGAAACAAAGCAGCAAAAAGCCAGTACTTTGTGTAATTTAATTATTCTAAAGAGCTACTGCAATTTCTTTAAACATTTCTTTTAAGTGAATGTGAACATAAGTCACTCCACAGCACAAATATGAGACAATGAAATGAATAACACAAAGAGCCTAATTACTATTCTCACTCCATATCCATCTCTAACACAGTACCAGATCTAATATTAAAATATAGGATTTCTGGATGCTCTTTCCATCACAGCTACTAAACACATCTATATTTAGGCCTATCGTTTCACTTCTCATTGTCTCATTTCTCTCTTCTGCAACAGGGGGATAATTATATTCAATATCTATAGATTCCACTGGAGCTAGTTTATGACTAGAATATTTAAGCTCTTTCTTAAGACCAGTAATAACTTCAACAGGAGTGACAGACAAGGATCAGGTCTTTACAGGACATTCATCAGGAGTATCTATAAATATTTCGGTATTGCAGAGCCCATGGGAGGTCATAACAGCCAACATGTAAAGAGGTTATGAAACAGATGTAAAAAAAGACTGAAAGGTCTGCAGAGCACCGGCACAATTCAAGAAGTGCCCCATCCTTGGAAGGCGCGTCATTAGGGCAGATGTGCTGTGATCTTACAAGTGTATCTCCTCTGCAAACTGTTCTTTTCCACTCAGCAGGGATCTGGAGACATCTTTGTGACCTTCCTTTTCCTAACGCTAATTCAGAACCAGTAACAGAAGTTGGGTTAGCAATCCCGGAGTGTGAACTTCTCTAATTTCCATAGCACTGGCAGAAAACAGGGTAATAAACCCCTTCTTGCCCTACCTCATTTTTGTATTTCAGGCACAACCAGCCAGGACACCCCGCAGCTGGGCTATTCCAAGGGCTCCTGCCGCCTTTGTCTGCTCACCCAAAACTGGGGAGAACTGCAATTAGCACTGCAGCTGTTGGTTAGGAGCTACAAAACTAGCCCCCCAGCTCACAGGCAGGGCTATGAATGCAGAAGCCTCAGGAATGATCAAAATGAAGTTCAGCCATCTGCATGGCTCAGGAAGGGCCCTCAGGCCTTCTCCTGGGGGTCTGCCTAACACTGACACTTCAATAAATGCTGAAAGCTCAGCATTCACTAAAGGGCTGTTTCCGTATCAGGTGTGTAAAGACTGTCAGTCTGAGGAAGCAGATTTGGTGCAGTGCAGACATGGCAAAGACATTTCCTTCCCTGGCACTACAAGAGCTTTATAGAAAACACCAGCAACGAGGTGCAAGGTAGGACATTTAACTCACAGCAGAAAAAACTGCATCCATAAAGAGGTATGGTGTAAAATCATTGCGCTCTGCATTTAGAAATTATATTGCTTTTTGTTATTCCATAGTAGCTTTATGGGGTGTGATCCCAACTTAAACCCACACTGAATATTCTGCTAAACATAACAGTGACCTTTGGTTTAGCTTCCTTCGTTTTATGAAAATGCAAATACTTACTTTATTGCATACTGAATTAGAGCAAATATAGGCCATTAGCAAGTCAAATTCTGCCAATATTTCAACACAGCTCTGAGGAACAGATGCATAAATCGCCTCACCTCAAGTGGCTGAGAAGTACACTGCTCTCAGGAGCACAGTACAGGCAACATTGCTCATCTACATTTTTACTGCATCTTCAGCTTATTCTGCTGTTACTTGTGATGTTCTACCACTATAAGGACTTATGCTTACATATCCTCCAGAGCAGGACTGGGAGAAGCTCAATTGTAGAGCAAGAGGCTATCAGTTATAGGGTGGTACTTTGCTTGGCACTTTGATTATTGGCTAAACACTTAGAGATGAGATTAGCAGTAAAATACAGTCAGTTAAGCTGAAATAGTTTTATACATAAATATTTTCATGAGTAATAACACTATGAGTATCTCCCTTCAAAGGATATTCCAGTTTTAATCAGGCATCACTCTGGCAAATCTTACTTCCCAACTAGAGTAAAAGAGGGACAAGGACCAAACTGTGGCTGAGTCACAGGTTTGAACTCTTCACTCTTGGAATAGTATTCATAACTTCTCCCCTTACAAGCTCCCTCTGCTATGAGCACCTGGCAGACACAGCAGGATCTATCCTCTCATTATCCTGAGGTAAGCACACAGACATCCTTGGGCAATTATATTGCTAAAAATAACAATTGTTATGTTCTAACTTTTCAAAAGTGCCGAATTCAGGAACTTGTAAAATTGACTAAAAATAGTGTTGGCACAAACCACTTAATAAATGAGTGTCAGTAGTGAATGAATTGCCTGCCAGAAACACTACACTTCCTCTCAGTCCTTTAGTCCTATTTTAAGGACTTTCTTTCCAGATATGATACTGTATCCAAAGAAAGGACAAAAGGGATTATATTCAGTATTTTTACTGCAACAGTAATACCATTTTAGTAAACATGAATGCAATCTATTTAAAATAAAACAGCAAGTGTGAAGAAGAGCTGCACTCTCTCTAGTCAAGCAACATTTATGGGATTATTTGTGTACAAAGTACAAATACTGCCAGCTCTTTGATCCCAATTCTATTATCAGTTCTGCAGAATAGCTACTGTGCCAAGTTCCACTCTTTTTGATGAAATTCGAACTATGTGGGTGCCCAAAAGACTAACTGAATAAGGCACGCCCCATTTTATCCCATTCCACACTTCATAGATAACAAATGTAACAAAAAAGTAGGCAGAAAAGACTTGAGAGGGAAAGAGAGAAGCTTTTAGATGATCTGCACTGAATTTCCTGTCAGAGTGCAGAATTGGAAAAGGCAGCTCAGTAACAAAGGTGCTGAAGGCCTAAGTTTTGTCTATACTGGAAATCTATTGCAAAACTCAGGGAAAATCATTATGTCCTCCATCCTTGTGGATGCAAACAAAACCTCTACCAAGTGTGAATCACTGTGAATATATTAACTCCATTCTCATTTAGGCAAGCTACAGAAAACAATTAAACCAACACAGAGCTAGTGAAAGTGTCATATTTCAATTGCAAATATTTTACTTCCTTTTCCTGTATCTCCACTTCATCTGTCAAGTTACATTCTTCTTTCTTTCCCTTGCACAACCCAAGGACAGCCCCACTGTTTACATGAACAGAAGATTTAGCATTTATCTCCTGAGTCTTTTGACTAATGAGAGATGCTGTGTGAAAATTGTCTAAAAAGAACTCCACCATACGTCATGATCTTCATAAACTAAAAACTTGTGTACTAATACATTTTTAGCTAACTTCAAATTTTATCCCTGAAGTTACTCTCTCCAAATATAAAAATATCTTGTCAGAGCCACTCTGAAGGGCAGAATAAAGTTGACTTTATTCTTCATGCAACAGAAGTTTAACAGTACCTTTCAAATAAGGATGGAGTACTGAAACACACACCAGTTTTGGGTTTCTCACACACACTCAGAGCCTAATGCATTTGAAAGAGTTCTGGGGTGTGGGAGCCATGAGAGAGTCCCCTAAAGGCACAGACCCTGAGAGATTCCCCTGGATTGGGATGAGGCCTCCAAGGCTGTTTCCCTGTCTGGCTCGTTGATTCCCCGCCCCTTTTCCCCCTGTGGGCGGGGCCCTGCTTATGTCCTGCCCCCCTGCCCAGAATGCTCTTCTCCACTCCTGGATAAAGGCTTTGATTTTCCCCCTGTTCGAAGCTTTTGTCACTAGGTTGCAGCATGGAGTAAAGTGTGCTGCTGAAACCTACACGGGAGTCCTTCCCATTTTTACTGCCGGTGTGTCGGGAAGGCCTGCCGGTGCCAAACCCCAGCATGGAACCCGACACTGGGGCACTTCAAACAAAGGAGAACTTCAATGAATTTAGTTTTATGAAGGATGATGCAATCACAGTCCAAATCCTAACTGACAGAATGTGCACAGCATGGCAAGCTTGCATCCTACAATATCTGCAGATCTAATCAACGCCTTGGAAGCAGCAATATCCTTTACTCCAGTGGCTGCCTGCAAACTCTGGAATTTCTTCTGAGGCAGTCTGGAAGCTAATTTTGTGTGTGTACGTACAGCAGAGGGGTGTAGCTCATACTCACTGTGGTGTTTGCAGATCTAGCTCATCTTACTCCCTGTTATATTAGCACTTCTGTAGAGCAAACATCCCAAGTCTCTGAGCATACAATATGAGATAATTTTATTCCCAACAATCATCAATGTGACCACAGTAATTGGAGTCTGACTCCAAACTGGGCTGGATTTGAACAGCTGCTGTAGAGATTCAAGACCCCATGCAATTATTGACACAACAAAACATCAGACGCCTCAAAAACAGCACACAAATTTTTAGCTTTAGTTAAAAAGAAAAGATTCAAGCTTTGCCTGCTAACAAGAAAACTAAGGAGGTCTCTGAAAACAAGATTTCTGTCATCAGAACAACTGTGCAATCTTTCCTTTCCTGTTGTGTACATGTCTTGTGAGTGTAAACAAATGCTCTTCATATTTATTACCATGTGGGTGTTGTAGCATCTGGCACAACAAGGCTTTATTCTTTACCTGAGACCAAAAGCACTGCTGTAAAACAAACACTAATGCAAACATTATGGAAAAGGAGAGCTAAGCCTTGCTGAAAGTCATCTCTTGCTGAAGCACAACATAACCTTTAAAAGATCAAAGCATCCAACTAAGAGAACAGAATGCAAAATTCAAAAAGTGGCAAAACTTAAGACAACAGAACATCCACCTAAAGTCAACAAAAGCAGAGCTGCTCCTGTATTGTATTTTCTTCCAGAAAGACAAATGAAACAGCCTAAAACTACCCTTTTGACTTAAGAATGTTTTAAAATGTGAAGTTTTCATCTGATAATGTTAATTCAGAACATAACTGTAGCCCCAATAACAGATCATATGTTTAAACCTCCAAAAAAAAGGATGAATGAACACCTGTTTCAGATTCACATTGCTTATCAAGCTAGTTAATAGCAAGTTCAGATCTTGACAAAACTATCTAATGTGATCCAATCAAAAGGATTAAACTCTGTTCTGAACCACTGAAACAGCAGTGCAAAGACTGGGGAGAAAGGAAAAAAAAAGAAAGGCATTTGAGATGGTAAAAATAATCTTAAAAATACATAGTATTTGCTTAAATAGTTTTATACACTGCAATGCCTGCCTGGGTACAACCTTCTGTATTGCTCTGAGTCACAGGGAGACATTGAATAACAACCTCAGCATCTGCAGTGTATTTTCTACACACAGAATTTTATATTCACTCTTCAGAAGTTACCCACGTTGCCTCTTGATTGGGGTTTATGCTCCCAGTCACTCTGTGGGAAGGGTCTCCTGACAGTTTTCCTACTGCCCAGAAGATTACTCAAAACTCAGCAGTTCCATCACACTGATGAGGTGTGAAAAGAGAGAGCATTGGATACATCAAGAAATACGACATTCTGAGAAGCCAGTAACAATGATGAACTCTTTGGTCTCTAAAGAGAGCAGACAAAGTTCATGTGCTCCATCATTGTTACAATCACTATTAACAGGAAAAATGTCAGACACTGCCATTTTTTGTTCCCTTTGTGATCTTTGTTTGAGCAGCAGTTTAGCAGAACTCTGGAAACATGAGCCTCTTTCTCCTGCAAGGTAGAATATCACTGCCATTTCCACAGCCCAAAAATGCCTTATGACTAGACAGAAAATTCTGTTTTCCTCCTGGATAACAGAAGCACCTAAGCTTCAAAGAATTAAGTGTCCACTACCTGTTAGGAGGAAACCAGGGATATATTAACCCTGCAGACTTATCCCTCTAAGTGTGGCTATGTTGCAACATTTTATTTTTCTGCTAAGTCTAACTAAATGAGGAATTAAAACATCTTTATTGAGGTTGTAAAAAACGTGTAGAACTACCAAGGTAAAACCATTGCTGCTATTCCCAATTTCACAACAAACTAATTGTCTTGCTGCTGTGGTTTCCACCTAGATTTCTCAGCCCCAGGGAGAAAGTATGATTCCTTCTTACAATATGGATGATTATACACCACTTTCAAAATTCCTTGTGATTATGCATCACATTTGCTAAATATGCTTATATAACCTCACATTAAGCATTTTAATGAGCCATGCTATAGGCTTACAGAAGTGCTCTGCTAATGACTATCAGCCTGCAGACTGAGTAAAAGAATGTCACACATCCATAAATCCCTAAATGCACGACAAAGCAACCAACAAACGTACCCAAAACCACACTCTTAAAATCCATCACATTATCTCAGGCTTGCCAGTGACTATGAGGCAGAACAACAGAAAGAGTGATCCTCATAATAACCAGCAAATTTATCAAGAAGAAAAGAATATGATCAGTCAGCTGAAATGAGCTACTGGGACACCTGACACTCCTCAAAGGAGAGTGGTCACTGTAGCTGCTGCATGCAGGGAATGGTAGGAGCCACTGGAAAGTGAAGGTCTGGAGCCTATCAAGGTCCAAGCAAAAAAATTATTTTGTATAGCAATTACTGTAGTGCGCATTAGTCCAAAATATGCAGGAAAAAACATCAGCTCAATAAGGGTAAACAAGGAAGGACAGGGGTACTTTTTAACAGTGTAGATTTCACATAATATTTAGATACATATAAAGAAAAAGAACCTCCATACTCATATAATTCTCTTCTGCTATTAAGGAAAAGCCTAAAAGCTAACTTGTTCCCTGTTAGCTGATCCAATGAGCTCAGTAATGTTTCACCGAACATACTGTGGGGTTTTGTCCAAACTTTGAGAGTCTGCCTTCAATGCTGACAAACAGGCATAACAGACACAGGATCAAGCCTTATCTTCATCCTCAGAATGCTCTGTCCACAGCTGAACCTGTGGTGTTAACCCATAACCCTTCAAGCTTCTGTTTGCTCATGTCTCTGGATTACTGTTACTTGCACATAGGTAAGTCACTTTAACTTTTTTTACAGAATAGGTGAATATAGAAACATACAAAACAAAACTGTGCAGACGCTCAGGTGTCTGGAATTCTATATTACCCTCTCTGGGTCTTACATTTTATCTACATTACCTCAGTCTGAATGGAATGGCTTCTACAACTGCTCTTTGAGGTAACACCAGGTTTGGTTATTTACCAAATAATGAAATATAAACTTAAAATAGATATTTATTTTATTTTTGCAAGTAGTAAAAGCCAGAATTGAATCTGGTAAACACCAGAACTACTGAACACACAATAAGTTTCCACCATCACTACAGCAGATCCAGCTCCACTGGAAACCACAGTAACAGAGGTACAAGACCAGACCAAGGACTGGCACTGCCCAACCACCTAACTAAAACATTAAAACTTGCTTCAAAAAATGTTAGGTGAAGAGGTTTTTAGGTTTGTTTTGTTTTAAACACCACAGCTCCTGATTCACTATCTACTATACTACTGCTAGTACTGGAGTGCTGAACTGGCCAAGTTTGGTTATTCAAATACAGTCCCTGCAGGGGTTTTTGTCTGCGTATTTGTTTGTGTTTTCCAAGACAGTTCAAGTTCATCTGGAACATCTTTGAGATTAATGTCACCTTGCCTGTGGTTAGATTTCTTGCTGAAATTACTCTCTTCCAATTATCCCTTCAGGAGCTGGAAAAAAACCCAAACCAACAACCAAAACCCAAAAACCAAATAAAATCAAGAAAAAGGATTGAGCTCTGGTACAGTATTTTCTTACACTTGCAGTTTTAGGAATTTTAGGTAGAACTTAACTAAAATGCTGCACTACATTAGCAAAATGAGTAAAAGTCTGTCTCTTATCTACCTCAACTCCTTCCCAGTTAAGTTCCAGTTCTGATGTTCATAAATCACTCTTACTTTAGCTTAATGGGCTTTAAAAACAAATATTTGCTGATAATTGGAGAAAGGTTACTTATATTGTTGAATATTGTCTGGCATGAGCAAACTGAAATCTGAAATGTGTTCACTGAGCAAGAAGTTCAATCAACTCTCCTCCTTAGTAAGGATTTATTGAATGAATTCAAAAATTATGATGCATAACCTAATCAAAATTTAATTTAAATTTCCTCCAAGGTAAAGTAATAATATTACAGTGGTTGATTAATGAATTTGACTGTATTTTAATCTAGGAAATTCCTAATTGTCCTTAGTGCTAACGTAAATATCAATTAGGAATTAAAAAACAAGGAATCCATCAGTTAGATAGATTTCTTGAAATACAACTGCAATTACAATTAAATAATATTGCTGTCATCAGTAACTGAATATATTTTAACAACCCCACCAAAATACTTGACTGTAAAAATCATGATAGACCTCACAGGCATATCTTGCTTACTGCACCCCTCAGCAGGGCTGATGAGCCCGAGAAGCCTGAGCTGCTCTGTCCTGCTCTGATCCCACCCACCACTAGTTTGTGTCCTCTGGACAGCACTGCAGTGAGCCATGGCATCACATCCTTAGGGAAACAAAGGCTATTTATAGCAAAAAAAGTCTCCACAGCATTTGCTCATACTGGTGTGTGTCCTGTGTGAATCACCCGACATGTGTATGGCAACCAGTGTCCATGTAATGGGATATTCAACAGCACATGAACACTAATTTATCCTAGAAAGCCCCACACCACTGAATAAAATGAAACATCTGTAGTCTGAGAGAACCTCAGGTGGTGCTGGGTTCAGAAAATAAGTCTTCTTCTCACTTACTTCAGGGTAGGAGGGATCTGACTGTGGCTATACAACATTCATAGCTTCTTTATGCATAATCAATCATTCTCCAGTAAACAGAAAATTTGGGCTTATCTAATCCTACAGCACCATAGAAACAAGGACCCATGTGTTCCTGCATGTGTACATGCCAGCATCATATATATCTGCTTCACACACACCCTGCTTGTTTTAGTGATATAGAAACATTTTCCTCAAACCAAACATCAGAAAATGCCTGGCTGCAGAATGGTTACATCCTCCATTCTATTTTGGAAAATGTAAATAACTTAGATAAGTTATATAATATCTGGTGAAATATCACATACCTGGTCTTGTTTGACAATAAATTTCACCAAGTATTTTGGAGATAAACCCAAAAATACATCCTAAAAAAAGACTTTGCTCACTGGGATCAGATTTGTATGACGTGTGCCCACTTAACAAATCCCAAGAATCCCAAGAATAAAACCAGTGTATAATGAAATTGAAGATACTTTTATAGCCCACTTATAACGTCTTTAAAAAACCAAATTTACATCAGCTCCTAAGCATTAAGTTCTAATGTAATAAATAGCAAGATACCACTGTTTTCAAAGTCCTTCAAAAGAACTTACTGACTTCAAAACAGGTGTGTTGTTGTTTCATAGAAACAGAAACAGACCCTAAAGCCACACAGTATTGAAGGATATATTTAGTGCTTGCTGGAAGCATCCTAACTGCTATTTTCCTGTATCAATATAGCTGGCACTCAATTCTTTACTGTTTTTCCTCAATATTCCTCTATACTACATAAAACACAGCTATTTTTAGTGGTTGTCAGATTTGAAGGCTACAAATCTCTGTAGTTATTGCACCCTCCTCTTCTTGCATATAATCTCTCAATTAAAACAAATGTGTCCCCAAAGAACTTTGAAGAAGAGGCTGAATTAACAAACCATTTAAGCGAACCAGAAGCAAGCCAATCCCTTATGAATACAGTCTGCAATTAGCCAAAATGCTCCATTTTGCTGTTCATAATGAGGCCGAGGCCCAATAAAAATTAAACATTGATGCAGGCAAGGCATTCCCATGGGGCTTGCAAATATTAAACCATTACCACTCAACAGTTGCTTTATGTCCAAGAAACTGGGACACAGCTTGAGACTGGCTGGCTGCCTATTTGATAAAGTGGAAAGCTATTGGTGATAAGTATTTTCTCTTATTTTCATATCCCAAGTGTCATAAACAGGCTCAGGAAGTACTTAAATGTGGCTCCTAACAGCCCTACGCTCACAGTGGTGCCAGACACAATTCCGGTTCTGACTGATCAGAGGATGACAGTTCACAGGTTCTGCATGGAGTCACAGTTATGCCTTTGGGTCAGCCCAAAGTGATAATCCCCAGCACTGGCTTTCCCAAAACCTCTAAGGATGAGGCCACTGGTTTCTTAAAACCCTATCTGAATTTAGGTCTTAGCTTGATTAGCATGTGTTCGGCAGTTCACACTTCAGTGGTGACCTTCTTAAGGAAAAATGCAGGGTTTACCACCTTCATTACCACCCTGCAGAACACAATACATAGAAACTTGAACCTGGAATAAAGCAGTTTGGCACTATGATTATTTTTACTTCAATGGGACACAGTCAGGAAAACAAAGACTTTATGAAAACACTCTTTGAAGCCACAGATAAGTAACCCACAATGTATCAGCTCCTTTAAATCCCTCAAAAACGGAGGCACTCAGCATCTCACTTTCGTCAAGCGAAAATACATGCTGTATCAACTATTCTATTCCATCCACCAGAAACCTTGAACATTAGCTATGTAACTAATAAAAATGTTCAGCATGTCAAATCGTGAGCCACTGTTCAAAAAAAGGGTGTTTTTAAAGCCTGTACTACAACAATAACAGGAGTTTTATAGGACTATAAAAGAACCTCCAGCTTCAACTGCAAAACGACTCACCACCTTGGATGGAAAAGCTTGTTCCAAAATAAATGGGCTGATGTTCTGAAGTTCAGTTTTTATCCAGACACACTCTATTATGTCAACCTTTTATAATTTGTCTTACTCTGTCCTTACAAGGTCATCATGACTTTTGCTTCACAGTAGAATCCAGCTTTCCATCAATAGAGTGTGAGGATCAAAGAGAAAATAAATGCACATTGCCACTGGATGGCTTTAATTCTCATAAACTTCACAAATCCTTGGCTGGTTCACACTCACCTTTCGCAGGAGGAAGCAAATCCGCTCAATATTCCTCAGCCGCTCCCTCTGTCAGGAGAAAGTGAGGGAAAGGCAGGAGATTAGCTGGTGTTACAAATTAAGACAATATATTACAAATACAAGGGGTCAATGTTTTAATTAATGGCTGCAGTGAAGCAACACATGTTATTAATCTGAAACAACAGCATTCATTTCTTACCTACTGCTTGCAAGCCAAATTGTTTTCCCATTTCTAAGTCCCAATAAGTGGTTTTTCATTTGTTACTGGGTGTAACAATATCAGCTGGGGATTCAAGTCTATGTTAGCCTTCAGCCAGAGGCTGCAACTCTTTTTTAAGTCAGCATTTGTGGCTCTATCCAATTGTGCCAATTTATACCACAGAGATTTGGTCTTGCATTTTCACATACCCAACCTCTGGCTTCAAGATGAATCTGAGTGGGAAAAACAACAATGAAGTTTGCATGGCAGCTCTTCCTCTATCACTAAAATGGTGCCTGAACACGTAAAACTGGAATTTAACACATTAGTGAAAAATATCTGAAATGTCCTAAAAATGCCACTTTAAACAGCAGATGCATTCATAAATACTGAAAATCACTTTAATTAGGCATTGTGACTCAAAAGATGTTCTAAGCTCAACTCACAGAAAGAAGACAAATCAAAGACAGGCTTTCTTTTCAATGGCTCATAATGAGGAGCTCACCAGCAAAACCAAATTTCACTGCATAACCCCATGACTGGAGGTACTGTGGAAGGTTCTACTGTCAGTTACACTGCAGAAGGCAGAGTGGGTTTGCTGTCCTCAGAAGACTATCTGATATTTTCATTTAGACATGGCAAAAAATATTCCAAACAATGAACTTCTAAAAACAGGTAATATACTATACCAAGGTGAGAAGCCAAGTCTCCCTAAGCTTTTTGCTTTTCAAATGTTTTAAAACTCAAACTTGTGGCAAATTTAATTATAGTCTCCAAATAAATGTCTCTTTTCCTTTCCTGTCCCCAAGTTTAAGACATTTTTTTAAAAGAAAGTATCATTTTGGAAAGACAACGAGGCAGTGGCAGCTTGATAGGCACCAGAAAAATACTGTGCCTCTTTTTGGAGTCTCTGAGCTAAAAGAGAGTCAGAAATTTTAGATTCACAATTGCAAACGTGAGAATGGATGTGTGTGGATGTGCCTGTGAAGCTGCAGAGAGCTCCCTTGCCTTTAGAAATGGAGAAGGAAAGACAGATGCGAACTGCAGCTGGCCTTGGAGAAGTAGCAAGTCTGTCTCTGAACTGGAGGTAATAGAGAGCACGCCAGGAAATTGGAATTAAATTCTCAGTACTGCCACTGGTTTTGCCTCTGATTTGTCTTTAGTTCAGCCTCCTCTTGTCAAAAAGGCTCTACCCTCTGTCATGAAAACATTGTGGAGGACACGTGGGTAAACTTCAGACACTCTCACAGTGCAATATAGAAAACTACCCCACCAAGTAAATGGAATATGGGCACATACCACTGTGCATAGGGAAAAAGGAAAATTCACTGGACCAAAGATACAAGAAATGCCCACTAAAAATCTTCCTTCTATGACAATATAAAAGGCATCAACATGTATGCTGTACAGAAAAAAGCAATCTCAGATTATTGCTTGCGTTATCACAGCAAGTTTCACGGAAGTCAAGTGTGTGAACCAATCACAGAAGACTCTGATGTGCTTTACTAGAAACTTTATCATTCACTTTTGGTTGCATCACTAATATGACAAAAAAAGGGACTTGTTAACTTTTTTTTTATCATGGAGGCCAATTCCATTACCATTTTAAAATAAGATGAAATTATCTCCACAGAGCATCTCAAGTTTTAGGAAGTGAACAATTTACTGGAATTTGGTACATATAAATTCAGTCTGCAGTTCTCAAGATGGGAAGTAAAAACAGATAAAATGAACTGAAAATCAGATTACTTCCAGTAAATTCAAAACCAGATTACATCCACTGATGTCCTGTATAGGATTTCTTCGCATAATTTCTTTCTTCTCTTCTCATTCTTTGCTTATGTGTTAGTGAACAGAAAAAAATATATATTTTTATTCTACGATTATAAAGTTTATGCTTAAAATCATCAGTGGTCTAAGCAGTACAAGTCCTCTGCTGAGTTGTGAAACAAGACTAAATGGCAAAGTACTCTTACTGAATCTGATTATCAATTGTAGGCAATTCAAGAACTTGATTCTCAGTAGAGATCAAATTCAGCACCTGTCATAACCATTGTAATTCCCAGTGAGGTGATGGGGAGACAAGTTCTGCTCTCAGTTCTTGTGGTACAAACTGACACGTGTAGCTGTAGTCAGCCAAATCACCTTAGATTACAGCTTTAATTATCAGAGGAATTTTGATATGCATAAATCTGGGCTGCATTTTTGGCTCACTAGTTAAAACTGAGTTTACAGTCCCAGGTATTTACTGCTTTTCCATAGCAGATACAGCAGAATATGATACTTACTCCTAAACTATAGGAGAATCTAGAGCCCTGCCACGGGACAGAGAAGTCCAGGCATGCATCTCTTTTGGGTCATTGATACAGACAATATGGGAGAAGCATGGGTCATCCCATGCTCGAACAGAGAGAAAGCAAATTATTTTGAAAAGGAAAACCTGTGCCACAGAATGAAAAGGTAAATAAGAAAGCATTACCATCACATGACATTCTTCAGTTTTTGAATTTCCAAATTACTTTCCTGCCTCCTTCAGCAAAGAGGAAAGCCATTAACATAAACATCACCATCTGTCTTCCTAAGACTAGCCCAATAAATCAATTTTCCAAACCACAGCTGACTTCACAGGAGACTCCCTATTAATTTCCACACTCCTCCTTCACTGACAGCTCAGTGCTCCCCGTTTCTGGAGCAGCCCCAGCTCCGCAGGCCCTGGCTGTACTCACTGCGTGGGCCGGGTTGCACTGGTCGATGGGGCTCTTGAAGTCTGTCCGAAGTTCATCGAAGGCAATTATCTGAAAAACAATTTTTTCAGGTCCTGTAATGAATGCTCATCCAAACACTTATATTCCTTAAGGAACTAATTACATTAGTTTACACTGTTTGAGCCTTCCCTCTCTCCAGGGAAAACATGGAAAAATAGCTTCCCCGACACACTCCCTTTAGAAGTAAGCAGTTAAAACAAAACATGGGATACTCCTACGTATGACACCTAAAACTCATTAATCTCTCAACTCTGCAAAATCATATCTATAGCCTTTTCAATGTTGCTACTTTCCATATTTCTTCCCTCATATCGGCAAGAATTCTTTTCTCAAATTTCCACATGACATAAAACTACCTCACAAACAGATACATCTCCAAATTTGATGGACAAAAGTCATTAGCTGCCTAAAACACAGAGATGGATCTGATATGATGTTCCCGGTTTAGTACATAAACAGTCCATTTTTATTAGTTGTTAAACGTACCTCAGATTTTAATTCTGATTTAGTATCCGCTTTACCATTAAGCTGCTATTCATTAAAAAGCACACTCCTCAGAAGGTAAAGCACTCTAGAGCAAACATGCCCTTCCTAAATTCTGGCAGGTTTTAGAACTTTACTTCAGACCTCACTAATGGACAGCTATCTTTTGCTCAGGTCCTTTGGTTTCCTCCATTAATGGATGGATTGAGACACCCTGGTAATTAATGGTGCTTTTAAAGTACAGCAGATAAATTGTCTATAAAAATAGAGATTTCAGAGCATTTTCTTGGAAAGCTTGGAAGATCTTGTGTTAGCTCTAGTGAAGAGCTAGGGTTTTCCTGGAAGATTGTTTTCTTGGAAAGAAAACAGCTGTAATGATCCTCAGCATACTTCATTCAAAGATCTCAAAGTACATTCTTAACTTTGTGTTTGCATTCTAGTAATACCTTTTATTCTGCTTCTGTCTTGCTTCACCCAAGGAAGGAAAGCTCACCACATAAACAGATGTTAAAACAATGATTCCTTTTTAGACACTTCACAACCCAAAGTCTCTGCTCTTAATAAAAGATGATGGAAGTACAAGGCAGCAATCTGGTAATTAGTAGAATGCAACAGCCTGTTCATGGTGTGTTACAACGTGCCTGCTTACCTGGCTGTTCAAAAAAGAACCAGCTGGGTGACAGCACAGACATGCTGCACAGCCAAAACACTTTCATTTAACAGAGATGGAAGGCAGGAGCAGAAAACCTGAAAATGGCCTGTTCTTGAATCATAATAATCTGGTGAGAGGCTCGAGAATAAAACCCAGAGCTACAATCCACAAATTTCAGCACCGCTCCACATCCCACTCTAATGCTGCATTCATCACACCGAAGCACATTTAAAAATCAAAAGTGTGGCATTTTACAAGAGCACTCCACAGAATTCAATTTATTTAACTATGACAAGTCGAAGTGGCAGAATAAACCACAAAGGGAACTATAAAATGTGATTACAAGTGAAGCATTTCTCCCTATGGATGCAGTATCTCTTCAAGTTAGGAATTAGATCTGCAATGGTATAAGAGCAACTAACAGAAGCTGTGAGGGGTTTGCAGTACATTTGTGAAGAATAAGGCTCATGACACCTCTGTATTTAATATTTCTTGGACAAGTCTTTATATTCTCCAGCTGGACCAACTGCTAAGAGGGTTACAAGCCCACGAGTCAGACACATAGAATTGGGTATCTCTTTGCAGCTGGATATCAGCATCAGCACTGACAGAAAGTGGGAAGGATGGAAAATAGGTTAGACTCAAACATAGTGCAAATTTATATTTACTTACATTTTTCTTCCCCCCCCCCTTTATTTTAAATTTCACCAGCATTCCCAGCTCTGTAGCCAAAACCCTACTCTATCTGCTAGCACGTAATTTATGTTATTCTTGCATTATATGTTAGTGCATTGAAACACATCTGACAGGTATTAAGCACAAGGTTTTTACAGAACCAGTAAGTGTAAATGCAACTGTCTCACAGACAAACCTTTTGAGATGCCTGCAAGTTATGTCAATGTTAAGAGACATTCCTGCTACACCTGAAAGTGATTGAGGTCTGATATCAAGCATGCATGACTGGAGGAAAGTTTCTTCAATAAATGTTTGTGTCTCTCTGGAAGGAGGCTGACAAAAATAAACTGTCCTCAATTCTTATCACTTTATTTCAAAAAAGTTCCCTAATAGTTTATATTTTGTTATATCTCCAGAAATAGAAGTCTAGTGATGACGTGAAGATATCTATTTTAATTTATGGAAAAGCATGCTCCTATTTCCTATTTCTCAGTTACAGTGAAAAAATTTAAAGCATAGGCAGGCTCAGAATTAGAGGAATATAAAGAAACTCCCAAAGCATTTTGGGGGCATGGGTTTTTTTCTGTTTTGTTGTTGGGAGTGGGGTGGGTTGGGGTTTTTTTTTGGTTGTTTTTAAATCTTACAATGTTGTTTGTCTTAAATCTAAAGCCACAACTGAGTAAAACTGTAGCTTCTTAAGATGAGCAGTTGCTCACAACACACTGAGTAGCTGTGCAACAAATTTTATTGTATTACTGAAAATACAGCTGGGCTGGGCTGCAGCAGGGTTTACATAATTAATTAGGAAACATCTTCCTCTTTCAATTAGAACTCACCTTCTGTAGCAGTTTAATGCCCTGGGGTGTTGAGTGGCTGGAGCTGCCATTTTTCCATCCAAACCCCAAATAACCAAGTACTTGTCTCCATTAAGTATTTCACAATGCTTTCATGGGAGCTGCAGTGCTCCAACCGCAGCCAGAGGAACAACTTCCTGCCTGCTCCCATTCCAGCTGGGTGCAGTTCAGCTGCCTGATTCCCACATATCCGCAGAACAGAGCTACTGAGTGCTCTGGGACAGCATCTGGACACGCTCAAGGTCTGTTTCACCTCAAAAACTGCCACAATTACCAGCATCTTGAGCAGAGCAGCTCATCTTGAGACAAACAATGTAATAGATCCCAGTCAGGGCACTTCACAAGAAATGGCATCGTTTCACCTTTGTAAATGAATGCATTTTATAAAGCATTCATTATCTTTCAGTTATCCAATCTAACTTGACCCAGGGTGGCAATCCGGACTACAAATCATGCACGCACATGGACACCAGCAACCCCATCTCTCCAAAGGCCACACAATAAACAGACCATTCCCAAGAAAAATGGCCAGCCCCTAGTCACAAAGCTGAACAGAATTTGGAAACATGTGCCAGGGACTGGTCTTAAAAAAAGGAGAAATTTATTTCTATTTGTAAATATTAATGTTGTACACAGCTTCATAGAGAGAGAATGGGGACCATCTGATAGTTATTTAGGAACTTGAAGGAAAAAAAAACCAAAACACTGAGTTATCTGTTGACTTGCAAAGCCTTACAAGGAAAAGAAAAAGTGCATCATGTTTAGCAATAATTTTTATAATTACTGCAGAAACAGGCCAGGGACTGAATGAACAATGGATCAGCACTACCTTCTGTCTTGGGGAATCTTCCTTGTGAATCCACATTGCAAATCATTGCAGGAAGTTTGTTCTGCCACTGCCCTAGCCATGCTTTTTCCTGGTGAGAGATGTGTACTTGTGTGTGTTTACCACCTAATAAAACTAAAGTTCTATAAAAATACAGCTTGCAGTCTCTGGTGATTCACACTATCTGCAAATCTCAAAACTCCCAGTATAAGTCAGCAAGGAGTTTGCCCCAATTTATGCATATAATGCATCAATGAGATCATGATGACAATACATGTTTCAATTGCAATTATATTTATAAAGTTTGTTTTCATTATCTGCATTCGCTCTGCTTATCAGAGAGACCATAACAGCTTTGAATAATGAAGTATTCACATAAGACTGAGCGTGAATTTTGCTTTCTTTCTATGTTTTCGTACCCATCAAAATGAAAATTTCACTTGATGCTAGAAATTAGCTATTATATCTCATTTTTAGGGAAGATAATTATTTTTTTAAACACTAAGCTCTTACAGAAACATATTTTAATTGAGAATATGGTGGTTTAGGGTGGCAGTGAAGTCGGTGTGGGTGTGAATCCAGTGACAGCAAAGAAGTTGGATATTATTGCTTACTGGCATCTCAGGAAAGTTAAGATAAAACAGAACTTGATGACAACCACACCAACCACAGAACAGAACAGTAACACCTAACATATGCTTCCTTGCCACTACCCTGTCAATGCACCACCATCCCATACTGAAGGAACTGTCTTTAATGGTTCATTTAGACAATTTGTCTCCCCCTCCACTCTCACAGGCAGCTTTCACAGCACCCAGACCCGCAGTTCACAGGCTGACTGCAAGTCAGCACATGGACAGAAGGCAGGCAGGATTAGGAGCAGGCTGTGCTCCTGAACTTCATGCCTGCCCAGCAGCTGATGCACAGACACATCAGCTGTGTTGGGAAAATGTGTTTGGCCTTGCTGGATTTTGTTGGGCAGAAGCAGTAACTGAAAAAATGTGAGAGAGTTAGTCAGGTAAGAATGAAAAAGGACTTGGAAGGGAAGATTAGTCACTGCCTTGGCATGATGGAGCGAGGGAGCCCATAAAGGGCTACACAGAACAGGGACATCAACAAACTGACAAGATTGAGAGAATGTTCTTTTTTGCTATCAAATTCTTGTCATGATATGAAGTGAACCTGAACAAGAAATTTAGCTACAAGGTGCTCTTCTTCCCTCTTTGTTTTCTGGTTGAATTGATCTGGTTAATGCTACCAAGCACCGAAGATAATTCAACACTGCATGA
Organism: Aleadryas rufinucha; assembly: GCA_013397815.1. Taxonomy (NCBI): domain Eukaryota; kingdom Metazoa; phylum Chordata; class Aves; order Passeriformes; genus Aleadryas; species Aleadryas rufinucha. Next base: position 924,855 of record VZTH01016965.1, read on the forward strand.
ACAGAGGGGCGATCTGCCTCAGATTCCAGAGAATTTTATCCTTTTTGTCATGTTGTATTTCCTGCCTATATCCATTTGTTAAGCATCTCCTATTATAAAAGGAAAAAAGTCTCAAGTCTTGGTTTTCACCATTCCTCTCCACATTAACACAGTAGCTTCCCAGACCAGTGGATCTGAAATGCTGCTGTTGATGAGAAACTTAACAACAGAGCCAAGTAGAGGGCAGAGAAGAAAGTCAGATGGAAAGTATTCCTTTCTTCTCTTTTCTCTCCCCCAAGTATTTAACTTTCTGAATATTACAATTATTAATTCACCACATATTAACAAAAGTAAACAATAATAACTAGCAATGCTTTGCAGTTATAAATCTGTCTTCAAGGCAATGAAGGTCTTAAAGGAAAATATAATTTCCATTTTTTATACAAGGGAAAATATAATTTCCATTTTTTATACAAGGGGAAAAAAAAAAGAAGCTAAAGAAATTAAATTATTTACAGAATCAGTGGCAGAAGAACCAAAGGCTCTGGATTGTTGCACCATATAAAATTTAGGGGAAACAAAGAATACCATCAGTACATTAATAACATGAGAAGTGAAACCATGCACTTCTGTCTGATTATTGTGCTGTTGTTCACCTCTAGCGCAGAACACTGCTTTAAGCAGAGCCTTTTTGGATTAAGGTTGCAAATGGTTTTAAGTCATTCAAGGGTAGAAAATTGTTCTATTTGTCAGATTTCACACTAACAATTGTATGGCATTTCCTTGCTCTACTTAGCTTAAAGTTCACATGCTGCCACCGTCAAACAACGCTCCACAAAGAAATCCAAAATGTAGCTCCATCCAGAGCACAAGCATATGCACAAGCATAGACCTGAGCACCCAGTCTACATCTCTTTACTGAATTTCTTTTTTCTGTAAAAGGATGTTACATTTAGGACAACATGATTTAAACCTTTTAGGCTCTAACTGGAAGCTTAAGCTAACTTAAGTAATGAAAATCTTACTGTAATTTCTCAAGTATTTAAGCCAGATCCTAAGACTTTTCCAACAGAAACTCCAATTGGCAAATTTAAAAATGCATAATCTCCATTCTGTAAACACGATTCAAAAGGATTTCCTACCTACCTATGGAAATATGGAGGTATAAAATTGTACTACTCTAATTAAATACTGATGAAAATCCATAGAGGAAGGCTCTCTTGCTGAGAGCATGTGTGCACAAACATGCCAGCCTGCATTGCTACATTTACACCACTGTATTCCCCTGCATAGATAAAAACTATACAAGTGAAAATTAACCAAACCAAACCAACAAACAACCCCCCCACCCAAACCTATATAGATGGACAAAAGCAATATTACTGCATCAGCTACACCAAATCAGATTTCCAAGCCTGCTGAGAGGTGCAGGAGAAACCACTAAGAATAACTATTTGGCAGTCACCCGAAACAGTCCACACCTATTAGTACAAACATTAAAAACTCCATCCACATTGTGAAAAATACAGAAATTTATCTTCAGGAATACAACCACACTGTACAGAGTTTCGAGTGCTTTGATTGGAAAGTTACTATGCCCATGGTACCAGTTGTTATTGCAACACCGCAGACCACAATTTAGAAAAGCAACCTGATTTCTGAACATAAAGAATTCATTTCATTAATTTTGACAAAACCACTAAAACACCCTCAGCAACTGCAAAATTCTGTTGTGCACACAATGTTTCCAGAAGGGTGATTTGACAAGCATCTATTGACAGATTTCTACAACTGCTATGAAATGGCTTTTAAAAATAATTTCATCCAGCTGCAAGGTGAAACAGTTTCTACTGGCTAACAACAGGATTTTGGTCACAGATTTCAGTTGCTCACTACAGATACTGAAATATTTTCCCCAGTCATCCTGAAACTGAGATGTCAACCCCCTCCTGCAGCAGAGAGACAAATGTCCCACTGATTCACCACAGACAGAGATGTCCTGTGCTTTTATCACAACTTTATACCCACTCACTGTCTTCCAGTCTACACCAGCTGAAATCCAGACAGACAAAAATCAGCTGTGCACATATAAAGTGCATTTTGTTAAAAGAAGGAAGACAAGCAGCAAGCTGTGCTGGAGAGATGATGCTAATATAGCTGTACAGAGCCTGTTTCTAAATAGGTTAATAGTTTTGCTCCCTGCAGCTAGAACACATTTCCAAACAGACCGCAAGCGGAGGAGGAATTTTTCAGGTAAGTCCAGACTACCATCCTTCTTTCCCCCACAAAAGATTTTATAATTTTGTTGTCACGATTCTTCTTTTTTTTTTTTTTAACCTTACTTTACTGTGTTCAGTACAGGGAAACAGTTCAGAAATCAGCAGTGTTCTGTGAATCAAACACACCCCACAACTCACCCCTCAGTGGGACACAAACACTTGCTACCAATACAAAGAAAAAAAACCCCCACATTTTCAATTAGCACCTAAAGTGGTGAATACACCACATTGTTCTGAACAGAATGAAAGTGTTTTTGTACATAGAGATGCAATAGTTCAGTTTAATTACATTCCGTGTGGTAGAAACAATTCTTCTACCTCAGTTGACTGGGACTCCATGGGTCAGTGGTGAAGCTAATGACAGGGTCTGAACCAAAGGCAGCAGGTATGGTTGGCATTCCCAAGCACTTGTATGTGTGCTCTTCTCCTTTTTCCAATAAAATCTTGCAGAGGATTTGACAGGGTTTCCCACCAGTCCCAAAGGCACAAAATTTATGCATCATTGTAGGCTGGGGGAAATAACAGGTGGAATTTCTGCAGCAACAGGGAACAGAGTATAAATCTCCCACACTCCTTGTACTTTTGACACAAACACGCCGCCAATATTCTCTTCCTGCATACGGTATCCTCCTCCTACATGCAATGGGGTATTTCACATGGATTCTTTATAAAACAAACAGTTTTTTTGATTTAGATAACAAGATCAAAACCTTTTAAACATTTCAGTATTCTAACCGCTCCTGACCTCTTCAGTTCAGCACCAAAACCCCAAGACCAGTTATTCACAGAGCACCAGTGACATCAAACTGACATGTCATTACTGGGAATGCTGTCACTTGCTAGGTAGGTAGTAACTTGATTTGATGGTCAGGACTTGAAAAGCAAACAATCTACTACAGCGAGGATTCCCAGTCACAGCCACACATTCAGCAAACTAAGAAAGGGCACCACAGAGTGGGTCAGGCTGGAAGGGATCACAGTGGGTTGTCTGGTCCAACCTCCCTGCTGAAGCAGAGTCATCCCAGAGCACATGGCACAGGATTGTGTCCACATGGTTCTGGAATATCTTCAGTGAGAGAGACTCCCCAACCGCTCTGGGCAGCCTGTTCCAGTGCTCGGTCACTGCACAGTGAAGAAATTCTTCCTCATATTCAGGTGGAACTTCCTATGTCTCAGCTTCTGCCCATTCCCTATTGTCCTATAGCTGGGCACCACTGAGAAGAGCCTGGATCCTTCCCCTTGACACCCACCCTTCAGATACTGACAGACATTGATGAGGTCCCCTCTCTGTTGTCTCTTCTCGAGGCTGAACAGGCCCAGCTCCCTCAGCCTTTCATCATAAGAGAGACACTCCAGTCCCTTGATCAAAGCAAAGGTCATTGCGACAAAGGTCATACAGATTCTTGCACCAGCTTTTTCTTCTGTCCTGGGAAGGATGCAAACAAATAACACATCTGCAGATAAATTGAACAAGCATATGTGTAAAGTTAAGCCAAGACTTCACCCCTAGTCTTGACCCCTTCAATGGGCCAAGAGGAAATGATGGGAGTTTGGATCCAAGCTTTAGAGCTGAGGTGTCAAACTCAGATCTGTGGCTCTGATTCAGGGAACATCTAGTGCAGATGAACTGGTTTTCAGATCTCTTCACCAAGCATGGGGAGATGAAAGCAGTATTATTTGCTATCCATGCCCAGGAGAGGCTGGGGAACTCTGCTTTCAGCACAAGACACAGCACGGCTTTGTCCTTGCTTCTCTTTATTCTAAATTCCATATCAACTAAGAAAACACAGTAAGAAACTAAACAACCATGTCTTTCTCACTGCCTCTATACCACAGATGCATCACTACAGATTTGTACATCTGCTACTTGCATAGGCCAAATTTTTCATTGTCCAGCTTTTTCCACACCAAACTGGGGACAGGCTAGACATGATTTGGTGAAAGACCTGTACAAGAGGCTGGCCAGGTGCAGAAGGTAGGAGAAAAGGTGGTGGTCTGCTTACAGTGGATCAATAGCTGGTTTATTCTGTCTGAAAGCAATATAACTGCCTACCTATACATGTGAGAGGGTTTATTCTTCTGCCCTTGTTTTTCCTCAAAATTACTAGTAATTTCTTATTTATCTCACCTTAAATTCAGTGTGCTCCCATGCAATGTTTCTACTTGTCTTTTTACTCTCACCAGAATTACAGTATGGGGATATGCAAGGAGAAACACACAGATGCATTACAGCCACAAAGCTCCATCTTCATAAATTATTCCCAAAATGAACTGAAGCACTTTTTCTATTACTTAACAGCACAAAGCTGATAATAAAAAGCTAGGAATAAACAGGCTGTTTCTGCAGAATAAATTGAGGGAAAGGGTAGTAAACACACAGGAAAATGTACCAAAATAGGTACAACTAGAAAGAAATATTTGCCCCAAAGAAGATGGTATGAGAATGAGATCAAAAGAGAAGATTTTTTTTCAGTATCAGTAGATAAAAGTCATGGGTGAGAGACTGACCAGCTGGATGGTGCTGTCTCTAAGCAAGTATCCAATCTTATCACCACAATACAATTTGTTCTTTTCTTGAGCTTTCAAAGACTCCTACATATTGCTACAAGTTATTATTTTGGTATTTTTAATTTCTGTTATGCTGATACATGCTTGGGAGAAGCATTACCTTCCTTTCCCCCACTCACTCCTTGGTTTTCCTCCCAGGTTTCTCATTGCTGCTGCTACTTTCCCCCCCTCTCCCGTGTTCTCCATTCCTACCAGCAGCGATTTATGCACATTCACCAAAATCCAGGAGACACATAAAGGAATCTGGGTTCTGTCACCAAAAAATCTGTTCAAGCATGTCACACATTACACCATACCCACACAGAAGACTCATTATACAGGCTGTCCAAAAACATCCACCACCTGAATTAACCATACCTTCTGGATTCAGGCAGCCTCCTTTGCTCAAATAATTGCCTCCCAAATGACAACGAGAACACAGCAATCTTCCCTCTTGTTAGTCCCTTGCTCATACATGGATTTTCTTCCTCTCATTTCCTCTTTCCTTCACATCTTTCTCCCTGAAGTCCCCGCTCCCACAGTCCCATTTTCCCCCTTCCCACGTCATTTTTATTCCCCATTACCCACTCAGTGGTGGGGTTCTGCAAATGCTGTCTCAGAAAGAAGCCCGTGGCAGGCAGAAATTCTGCTGGATCTGCAATTCCTGCCTCTCAGTGGCACAGTAGGAGCCCAGCTGGACCAGCAAGAGGCAGGACAATGGAACGGGGGCTCTTCTAATGCAGGCAGCATCAGGCAGGGATTACCAGATCAAAGACCTTCCCAAGTTTTCTTTCTTTCCCAAAAAGAGGCCAGGCAGAACTTGGAGGAAATAACTGCAAGGCCAAGACACATACATACGCATATGTGAAATGCCCTTCAGCCACACAGCTGTGTTTGCAGGGCTAAGGCAAGGGGAAACAGTACAGCAGCATTGCAGATGTAGTTGCAGAAAAAAAAGGCAAGGGGAAGGGACACAGCAGCACATAAAAGTGACCAAAAATTGAGATTAAAAGAACAGCAACTCAAAAAGCATCCTCATCTATTCAGCCATGTTCTCATGAAACTCCTTAGTTTAATTACAGGAGCATGATTAAGGATAAGGATACATTTCAGCATAGCTCCAAACACGCCTGTCACTTAGATGATCAGCAAATCAATTTTCTAAAGGATCTGCTAATAGTGTTTATATAATCCTGAGGAAAGAACAACTCTGAAGCACATGCAATCAAATTGATTTCAGTGGAGCTTTCATTATGTTTGCTTATAAATGCCCATTCTGTGAATGTGTAAAGAATTTTCTAGTTAGATGGTGATACACTATGAACTATTTAGCCCAAACTCATAGCGTGATAAAATAATAATGCAACAGAAGATTGACTAAGCAGTTACACACTTGAAACGGTGACTCACACACAGCATGAAGATGGTTGGCATTTAAATGCATTTAAAAAAATCAAATGTCATTCTATTAAAAAAAATGGTGCTTGTATCAACAATGCCTGGCACTTGCACGCTATCTGTTATGAGATAATTGTAAGGGCTATAAGTTACTAATTCTCACCATTTTACTGTAGGTCTTCTTAATTCTTTAAGCTTTGGTTCCTCTGGCAATGTGCTTAGACTTCCAGAAGTATTTAAAAAAACCCAACCTATTTTTGACAGCTAGAATGTGACATGACCTGCAAAAGCATAGAAATACAGAAGGATCCAAAAACAACTCCGATTTTTCATGACCTGTTACATTGGTGAGGGAGTTGCAAGCAGTGTACAGTGGGAGAACTCAGTGATGGCACTACTTCTTCATCTCCCTTATGTTCTGCTTCATGTGCTCCCATGATCAAAACTGGAGCCACAAGTTCAGCACTCCTGCAGAATCTTGCTGAGAAAACCTACTTCCATTGTAAATGTTTTGTGATTTTAATGTAACTTTCCACAATGACATTCCTAAAATAAATCCTTGCTTTATAGCAATACCTTTTCAATGGGAAGTGGAGAAAACCATAAAGGCTTTTGTCCTGCCTTCACAAGGTGCACTGATGTCTCTCTGAATTTAAACCTACCCTCTGTTTAAAGCCATTCCCTCTTGTTCTTTCACTACACATCCTTGTAAAAAGTTCCTCTCCAGCTCCCTTGTAGGCCCTGTTCCAGTACTGGAAGGTGCTATAATGTCTCCCTGGAGCCTTCTCTTCTCCATGCTGAACAACCCCAATTCTTTCAGCCTTCTCAGGGTGCTCCAACCCTCTGAGCATCTTTGTGGAACTCCTCTGGACCCACTCTAACAGCCACGTTCTTCTTATGTAATGCATTCCAGAGCCGGATACAGAACTCCAGGTGAGGTCTCATGAGAGCAGAGTAGAGAGGGAGAATCTCCGCCCTTGACCTGCTGGTCACACTTATTTTGATGCAGCCCAGGACACGTTTGGCTTTCTGGGCTGCAGGCAAGTCAAGCTGAGCTTCTCACCAGCCAACACCCCCAAGTCCTTCTCCTCCAGGCTGCTCTCCATCCATTCTCCACCCTGCCTGTACTTGTGCTTGGGATTACCCCAACCCAGGTGCAGGATCTGGTCCTTGGCCTTGTTGAAGGTTGTGGGGTTTGCACAGGCCCACCTCTCCAGATGTCAAGGTCCCTCTGGATGGCATCCCTTCCCTCTCACATGTTGACCACACCCCACAGCCTGGTGTCATTTAACCCACTGAGGGTAACCTTAGTCCCACTCTCCATGTCACCAGAGAGGTTAAACAGTACCAGTTCCGATTCCGACCCCTGAGGAACACCACTTGCCACGGGTCTCAACAATTGAGCTGTTGACCACAACTCTGAGAGCGCAACCATCCAGCCAATCCCTTATCCACTGAGTTGTCCATCTGTCTAATCCATGTCTCTCCAGTTTAGAGGCAAGGATGTAATTCAGGACAGTGTCAAATGCTTTGCACAAGTCCAGGTAGATGACACCTGTTGCTCTTCCCTCATCCACCAACACTGTAATCCTGTTGTAGAAGGCCACCAAATTTCTCAGGCATGATTTGGCCTTAGTGAGGCCATGTTGGCTGTCACCAATCATGTCTTTCTTTTCCATGTGCCTTAGCATGGCATCTAGGAGGATTTGCTCCATGATCTTGCATTCAGTTTTCTGGGCTTGGTTCCACAGAAGTCAGCACAAAGCTGTTCTCATCAGGGGAATGCACCAAAAGGACAACATAAAAGTCAGAAGTTGCACCACAGAAATTCCAGCCACGTGTAAGAAAATTTTCACAGTGAAATGAGTGAAGTACTGCAACAAGTTCTCAGACTTGCAGAATCACAGAGTGGGTCAGGTTGGAAAGGACCACAGTGGGTTGTCTGGTTCAACCTCCTGCTCAAGCAGGGTCATCCCAGAGCACATGGCACAGGATTGTGTCCAGATGGTTCTGGAATATCTTCAGTGAGGGAGACTCCACAACTTCTCTGGGCAATCTGTTGCAGTGCTCAGTTACCTGCAAGTAAAGAAGTTCTCCTTCATCTTCAGGTGGAACTTCCCATCCATCAGCTTCTGCCCATTGCCTCTTGAACTATTGCTTGGCACCACTCTAGAAGAGCCCGGTCCATCCTCTTCACACTCTCCCTTCAGATAGTGACATTGATGAGGTTCCCTCTCAGTTGTCTCTTCCAGGCTGAACAGGCCCAGCTCCCTCAGCCTTTCTTTAGAAGGGAGAAGATTGAGTCCCTTAATCATCTTCATAGCCTTCCACTGGGTCTGCTCCAGCAGTTCCATGTCTCTCTTGCACTGAGGAGCCCAGAACCGGACACAGCACTCCAGATACACCTCACTGGGACTGAGTAGAGGGGCAGGATCATGTACCTTGACCTGCTGGCAACAGTTTTCCTAACACACCACAGGATACCATTGGTCTTCTTGGCCACAAGGACAAACTGCTGGCTCAGGGACAACTTGTTATCCAGCAGGACCCCCAGGTCCTTCTCCACACAGCTCTTTTCCAGCAGGTTGGCCCCCAGCCTGTCCTGGTGCCTGGGGTTATTCCTCCACAGGTGCAGGACCCTGAATTTGCCCTTACTGAAGAACTTCAGGCAGTTCTCCTCTGTCCATCTCTCCAACCTGTCGCGATCCTGCTGAAGGGCTGCAACAGCCCTCTGAGGTATTGGCTGCTCCTCCCAGCTTGGTGTCATCAGTGAATTTGCTGAGGATGCATCTGCCCCTTCATCCAAGCAGGATGGCTAAGTTAAACAACACTGGGCTCAGTATTGAACCTTGGGGGACACCACTAGTGACAGGCCTCCCCTGTCCTATGGATTACAACCCTCTGAGATCTGCCATTCAGCCAGCTGCAAATCCACCTCACTGTCCACTCATCCAGTCCACACTTCCTGAGTTTGCCTATGAGGGTGNTGCCTGAGGTTGCCTATGAGGGTGCTGTGAGAGGCAGTGTGGAAAGCCTTGCTGAAGCTGAGGTACACAATATCCACTGCTTTCCTCTCATCCATCCAGGCAGTGTTTCATCTCTCCATCCGTGGAGAGTTCATAAGCGATCTGGACAGGACCTTGAGCAGCCTAGCCTAACTTTGAAATTAGGCTATGTCTTGGTTTGAAAGACAGGCATTTGCTAAGGAAGGCAGGAGCCTCCCTTGGAATGGAAAATGTAAGCCCCTTCCCTCCAAATTATTATAGTTTTGAAATTAAGGGGCTTTCAGGCAATTATATGAGAAATAGGAATAACAGTTCTTTACTAGTATATATATATATATCAAGGCAATAATACAGAAATACTGGCTTAACCTGACAGTCAGGATACAACCTGACACCCTGCTGGGCAGGGTGGTGGTAGCAGTCCGATTAAGTGATGGCTGCAGTCCTCTTTGAAGTGGTTCTGTTGAAGTGCTGATCCTGTAGAAAGGTCTGGTCCTCCTCAGAAGGTCCAGTGGTGGTCATGTAGCTCTTGTCCTCTGGGAATCCAGTAGGTAAGGGCTCCTTGTGCTGTTCCAAACCCCAGATCATATCCAAGTGGGAATGCTTGGTTCCTCCCCCTGGGCGGAGCATTTCACAATGGGCTGATGTAATTCTGTGAGTCATGCGGCAGGGTCCTTGATTGCCCATTAAACAGAGATAGCTTCAGGAGGGAGTTATCAAGGATGAGTCACGGTAGGAGATAACAAGCACTGCCCCACCTGCTTTAACAGCTTGTGAAGATGATAATAGAATACATGCTTTTGGTTACATCTTACATTGTAACATAGGACAGCCTGCCTTGAGGAAGAGATTTGACTAGATGATTTCCTAGATTCCTTCCAATCAAAATTATTCTATGCACATTTTATTATTTTTTATTAATGGGAACAGGACATTTCTGAAGTTGTAATTCCTATCAAGGAACACAGGAACCGTTCTGTTAATAAAATTGCTTCTTGCTCTCTGCACACCATCACGGTTACAAATTGAATTTTTAAGTGCGAACTTCCAACTGTGAAACACTGCAAGGTGACCTAGTAAATCAAACAGTATTTGACATTCTTCTGCCTTTACCCCATCAGCTGACTCTGCCCTGTGACTTTAAGTGACTCCTTTCAGAGTGGAAATAATAATAATTCTTACCTGTTTCATGTGGGAGAGATACTTCATTTCCACAGAAACTGGAAGTGTTTTCCAAACTACCATCACCAGAAGAATAAGCCTCCTAGTATCCCCCGTTTACAACTCAAATGAGACCTCGTTCCATTGCCTGGTAGAGTCACCTCCAGCTGTCAGCAGCCACACTGGTTATAAATGAGGGGCATGTCGCAGGCACTGACAAAGAGGAATGGGTCAAAGAGATGTCTGTTATCTGTATGGAAAACATTCTCTGCTGAGCTTCTTCCTCCTTCTGAAAAATACTTTGCTAAAAGGATACTAATGTTGGGGTGAGGGTAATCCACTAAGCCAGAGGGCTGAGGGCTGAATTCAATGTTTTAAATGTGATTTAATGTAGTATGTGGTGGCTGAATAAACAAATACACGTAATGAGCTATAAACTCATGCCTCCAACTCAGTCTAAGAGTTTTACTCATGGTCTAATAAAATATGACAGCCTTGCTTATTAACAAGCATAGCAGTCATTTAAAAGCACTAGAAATACATTATTTACCAATTTGGCTATAAATCCCTTTAGTAAGTAGATTTTACAACTAATCCTAAGACCAAAAACCCCTTGGATATGTGACAACCAAATAACATTAAAATAGCTCTCTGCACATATTGTGGGAGGCACGAGACTCCACAGAATAATTTATTTTACACAGATAATGGAGTCACTGTGACTTGTGAGGCATCTGGAATTACAGCCAGTGGCAAACACACACAATTTAAAATCTTTCTCCAAATAAATCTCATCATGACAGTTCAAGCATACACAGATCCTGCTTAATCCACAGTATTTAAGTCTATGTTGGAGCCCATAGACTTCTATGATCTTTTTAATTATTATTAAAGCATGACACGATTACTAAACTGAGCTATACCTCCTTCCCAATATATAAGATAGTTTGCTCCACAGCCTGTGCTGCCTGGCCTAATATCTGTCTGTCAGCATTAATGTGACAAACTTCTGAAAGAGAAGTCGTAAGGGAACTGTCAAGTTATATTACAGCCAGGGCGATCTGGCTGTGCTCTGTCTTTAAAAAGAGTGGAAATATCAGACTCATTCCTTAAACTGTCCTGACTATAAAACCTTCAGGGACAATGTGCTTAGCTGCTTAGTGAAGAAAAGACATCTTCAAGAAATATGTATAACATACAGCAACAGCATTTGCACCCCCCTTCATCAAGCCTTAATATGATTATATTTTCAAGCACATGATTATCCAACACTCTCAGAGAAATGCATTAATGACTCATTAAAGAACAGTACTGAACTTCAACATCTGAAAGAAGTTCAGGCTTGACCACAAGTCTGTAAGGAAATTACTTTCTTTTCAAGACAGGCTCTAAAGCATTGCAAAGAGGTTAAATCGAGATGACTGGCAGCCTTCACTGGAGAGAAACACAGGTTCAAGTTAGATCATAGATCTCTTCACAGGTTTCAGGTAAGGCAGAGCTACCCGCTAAACCAAAGTTACAGAAACAGTACGATATAGATACACAGAGAACATTGATAGATAAGCACATGGTTTGTGACCAAAGTGTTTTGTTCAACTGAGTTTGCTATCAACCCAAGCTTGTGTGCTTTTTATGTATCTTCAAAATTAAGGCTGTACAATTTACCAAAAAATTAGGCTAGGAATTTTATGAGGAAGCCTAAGTAAGTCAGAAACTGAATACTCACCAAATTCCACATGCATAACTCTTTGAGAGCTTTTAAATGTTTTACCTGAGCTATTGAAACTTGAGTGCTAATAAAATACAGTCCACATCACCAGGACAGTACAGTGACAAAAACCAGAAGTGGCAACATCTTATACATATATAGCACCTTCCATCAGAAAGCACAGGCATTTTAGGAATAGTTCTTAAATAAAGTGTCAGGCAGTACTTGCAGTTTAGTTCCATTACTCCCACTTAGCAAATGAGAAGACAAGGCATAGGTAACTCAAGCTGTCTCATAAACATAACACACACAGCCATTAGCAGAAACAACACTGTATACGGATTGCAAGGGCTTCTTTCCCTGGTGTTTGCAAAAAAAAGGATGCTTTGATTTAAAACTACAAGTCAATCATAGCCTATATTGCTCTGTTCCGTCACTACCTACCACTGTTTTTAATTATACCTGGGAACTTGTAACTGTTAAGTGAAGCCAAAGTTATATTAAGGTAGTTTATCAAGATTAATACTCTCCTCACGCTTCAAAAGAAAAATAAGGTGATGTGGGGGGCATAAACCAAAAAAGCTCCATGTTCTGCTGCTTTATTCTCCTTATGCTTGGCTTAAGTAGCTGCCATCACTTTCAGCACACACAGCTCTTGTGCCAAAGAGCTGTTCCTGGATTCATCTGCGTTCACAACTATATCAAAATACTCCAAAGAGCATCCAGTGTGGTACAACTTCTCAGGCTGGCACCGCCAGTTTTTTCACTGGCATGATACCCCCAATACTTTCTGGCAATCCTTAGGTTATGAAGCAGTCACATGCAAAGATATGCTTGTACAACTTGAAAAAGAGATGGCCCACCACAGAAATTCTTTCCTTCTTAGCAGTAATGCTCTTGGTATTTATGAGTTGTTTTGCTGTTGTATTATAAAATGGACCACTTTGAAAAGCTCTTTCCTTAAAGCTTTCCTTTAAATAACAAATCTCAAAGCAAGTCTTTTCATCTTAAAATATCACCAAAAGGGAAGGACTCCGATTCCTCAAAACCAATATGCTTTAAGAGAATACAGTGCTGCAGGACTCAGCACAAGCACATCCCTTTTTAACTAAGGACAAATAAGGCACAACTTGGTCAACTTCAGTTAATTTCACTTGAGACACAACTCAGTGGAGCTACACTAGAAATGAATGTGGCATGTCAAGTCTTGTTGGGAGTTCAGACTTGACACAGCTCAGTTCAATGTTAACAGGAAGCTAAATCTTTGTTCAAGATCGTTTAGGATTGGAATAAAACCGATTAGTAAAAAGCTGTATATAAAGAAGAACAAGAGCTGAGTACAGCAAAACAAAGTGTCTGTGATAGTTAGCAGGAAGAACATGCATTCTGTTCTTGAGTTTACAGCAAGATCAGATGAAGATATCAAATTATGTAGTTAGTAGACCAAATTCTGCTGTTAGTTGTATCATGCACGTCTACACGGTTTTTCTAATATTATGACATTACAGCTAGAGGTAATGTGGTCACTGAACAACCTACATGCTTTAAAAATTCCTGTACCACAGAGTGTCATATTGGTTTAATGTAGTACATGGAGATTTTCAAGTCCTTTTCTTCCATTTAATATACGAGTGAAATTACAGCAATAATACATTATGATAATTCTTGTGCAGAGTTTAAACAAATGTTTCTGATAGTGTTTAATTTGGTTTTGTTGGGGTTTTTTTTTATGACAGACACCTCTGGCTACCTATACATGAAGATCACTCAGAGGCAGGAAAAAAATTATAATATATTCTAGATATCTGGAGGACTTTGTGCATTTTGTTTACAATTCCTTTAAAATGCTCTGTCCAGCTTCATTCTGCCTGCTTCCAAAGAGTAAGGAGCACAGGCATGTATAGACAGTCTTTTCCCAGAGGAAAGGCACCAGAAAAGCACAGTGTCCAAAAATAAAAATCCTCATCTTACTCTCTTGTTTTGGTTGTACAGTTTTTATTGAACCTATTAGATCAATACGAATGAAAATTATAATTCATCTGACTTGCCAGCATAAAGAAAATGAAATTTTATTTGATCCGCCGTTAAATCATTCCAGATATCTGCCCAAACCTCATTCAGCTTCAGGTTAGAACAATATCAAGTCCAAATGCTACAGTTTTTTCTTATCCTTTAAAATAATTTATAAAATATAAATTCTCATTCTCAGAAATCTTTCAAAGTGATGGGACACTCAGATTATTCATCAACTTATTCATAGCAACAGAATGTCTTTATAAAAATAAACAAACAAGAAAATGTAATTATTGAAACACTCTTCTGCCACTATTAGAACCTATGTACAATCTATTTACTGTCCCTTACCAGTACATTACAGTGGGAAAAAATCAGGTCACAGGGAAGGAGTAGGAGTTTTGTTTCTTGGAAAGATTTTCACAACTGAGATGTTTAAGGTAAAGAAACTCCTATGACTCAATACATAACTTACAAAAGAAACCAGACTGTACCAATTCTTATAGAAAGGGTAATAAAAATCCTTGAGTTCTGTATATGTGGACAACATGTACGTCTAAAAGTTTATTTTGGCAGGGTGTTAAATCTGTTATTCTATGACCTTCCTTCACAAACCATGTATTTTAATAGAATTTTTATCTATTTACTAGAAAAGATAGTGCCAATTCTTCCTCTCTTACAACAGAAGAGCATTTCCAGCCATTTTCAATTTCAACCCCTCAACAATTTTTCAACAGATGTAAGAAACACGCAGTATAAACATATGTGTATCGAGAAAAGGTTTTCTTTCCTAGTTGCCTCACAGAGCTCTCATACTGAGGCATTGCTCTTCATGAGTTTATAGACTGAAAGTTTTAAAAATGTTTCACTAAGAGTAAATTTGCAGTAATTACATTCATTTATGGGAAAACAATTTGCCAGATTTGCTACAAGTACTTTATGAATTCACATGACAACAACTCCAGAACCAAAAAAAAAGATGACACAGTGACAGACATCAAATATATAAAACAACCATTAAAATTGCTGCAGTTTAATTTGTAGCTAGAGATTCAAAGGAGAACACACTTCTAACTCTAAGTCCCTTGAGGAAGCTGTGGAATTCTCACTTTTGGAGACCTAACGGTTTGCAGAAGAGGAGGAGAGAAAACATGAGTAATAATCTAAATTTTACTGCTCCTTTTTTCAGAGTAGTGCAGTAGCTGACTGCTAGAGATCCTTGCCAGCTTTGCAGTACTCGACATCACGACAGCACTTGGCATTACCATCACACCTTTGTGGTTTCCTTAAGAAGAAAAAACTTGTGACTGCCCCACGAAGAGTACAAAATAATTACATTTCAAAGCATTCTCACGACAGAAGAATTTCTTTCATGGTGCTAATACAACTAAGCTAGCAGCTTTACTTTCATTTAAATGAAAATAAATTCTGCATCTCCCTTGCTTGTTAGTCAAAGGAGGGTTTTTCTTTTAATCATACTCCATCAGGTAGCTGTAGAAGCATCCATGAGACTCGCTCTATTTTCCAACTTATGCTGCTCCATCCTGAATGCTTATGGCACGGAGTTACTGTGTTGCACACATAAAGTGTAATTAATTCTAAAATATGTAACAGTTCAAAAGAATTGCAAGTTATGCATTAGAATGATTTCACATCTTCTAAGTTACACGCTTACGCCTACCACAGACTGTTCACCCCGTGAACAGTAAGGAACGAGCGCCAACACTGTGGAGTGAAATTTATGAAGGTGGACCACAATAGCCGGGTCACGCATCAGAAGGATGAGGGAGTTTCACATCCAACCCCAACTTTTTGAGAAGTTATTAACGTAGTAACGAAGGGAAAACACCGTATCCGTTTCATCAGATACAGGGCGGCTTCCCCGCCACAGCGCTGTACTCGCAGGCGAGAGAAGCAGATGTTGTTACCTGGAGAGCTCCCGCCCGGGCACAGCCGGCGCTGAGCCACGAGCAGCGGGGCTGGGGCAGCGCTCAGCCTGCGAGGGACCGAGCTGTCACGGGGACCCGTGGCCACCGCTCCCTGCACTTACAGCAATGTAATAAACCCCGTCCCCCACGCACAGGTCTCACGGCGAGGTCCGTCCGCCCTGGCCCCGCCGCGGGACGCTGCGCCCCGGCTGCCCG
>VZTH01016965.1:941132-975743 GCA_013397815.1 Aleadryas rufinucha
GCCGCGATCCCCTCCCGGCCGAGGCGCCGCGGTGGGCGGCCACTAGGGGCGGGTCCCCTCGCCGGGGGCTGGGGGAGCTCGGGGTTCGGCGGTGCGGGGCTGGCGGGGGGCTCCTGCCGCCACTCAAGCGTCTGCAGTCAGAGAGAGCCGCGTATTTCTGACTGAAATCCTGTCACGACAGCGTGAGAGGAAGGAGCGTAGGCTGAGATCAGTTCAGGCCAAATCTTGAGAAGATAATTATGTTCCTAAACTTGAAGTGCTTTGATGGGTGTTTTTTTTGGTTTTTTGGGTTTTTTTTCCTTTCAGGGTCAGTTAAATCGGGTGAGACATGCCCCAGGCTCAGTGGGCGGACCAGCGGAGGAGTGTCTATCCTCTGATGGAGAGGGGCCAGGAACCCAGCCCAAGAGCTCATGAACCAAAGCAGAGTAGCTCAGCAAAGCGGGATCAGTCTGCCCTTTCCCATCAGGTGAAAAAGGTATTTTCTGTTGGAGTAAATAAATAAAGCCTTTCTTAACTGCCACCAATGGGGAGAGTGCTCTTGCTGGCTTTCAGGTATATGCAATATCCAAACTGCTGAAGTNCGCCCCCCCGGCCCCCGCCCGGGGCCGCTGCGCCCCGGCTGCCCGCCCCCGCCTCAGCCCGTCCCGCCGCCCCGCTCCCTCACGGCACGACCCTCCACACCGGGGCTGGAGCCGCTTCTAACGCGGGGGCTGCGGGGCTGGGGTACTCACATGCCAGATGGCGAAGAAGATGAGGGCGGCGCAGAGGACCAGAGACAGCATGTAGCAGAAGGCGGCGAAGGTGAAGGCCATGGCGGGGAGAGCCCTCCGCGCCCCCCTCCGCCGGGCGAGCGGGCGAGCGGGGACCCCCGNGGTTTTTTTTCCTTTCAGGGTCAGTTAAATCGGGTGAGACATGCCCCAGGCTCAGTGGGCGGACCAGCGGAGGAGTGTCTATCCTCTGATGGAGAGGGGCCAGGAACCCAGCCCAAGAGCTCATGAACCAAAGCAGAGTAGCTCAGCAAAGCGGGATCAGTCTGCCCTTTCCCATCAGGTGAAAAAGGTATTTTCTGTTGGAGTAAATAAATAAAGCCTTTCTTAACTGCCACCAATGGGGAGAGTGCTCTTGCTGGCTTTCAGGTATATGCAATATCCAAACTGCTGAAGTACATATGTAAAATAACAAAGGAAGAGCAAGCTCCTGCGTTCTCTTATCTTTAAAGGATCGATATCTTTAACGGATGGATACCTTCATACCTTGTCTTTAACGGCATTCATAGTGTCTCCAGACACAACTTAGACATTTCTGCAGAGCTGGTTTAGATTTACCATCAAAAGTTCTTCCACTTCCTTGGAGCACATCAGCTGGCACGATACAGCAGGTTTGCAAGCAAAAAGTTCTCATGAGAAAATACCACAGAACCATCAGAAGTCCCATTTAAAAATATCTTGAAAACCATGGATGAAAGTTATGTATTTGAAACATCCTTACAAATCTGAAACAGAATTTCAGCTCACAGCATTTTTTTCATTCCTTTTATGGACTGAAGGGATTCAGTAACAACACTGCTTAGAAATTCACCAGTGGTCACCTGTGAAAGTCAGACTTCTCAGCACAGGAGATCATAATTCCAGCAAAGCCAAGTCCAGTGGAAGCTTTCTTTGTAAATGTTTCCAATATATTTTTGTTTAAAAGTACAGTATATTATTTGTAACATAATACACACTTTTATCCTGAGGAGAGTGTTGATTTGAATCAAGAGTCAAGGCCAGTAATTAATAAACCAATCAGGAATAAATTGATGACCATAACCTTTCATAATTGAGCTGCTCCAGACTGTACATGTGGTCTGATGTTTTAATTAAGAAGGACAGAACATGGCAAATAGAAATGAGCTTTATGTCACACATAAAGCAGTTTCTGCAGGGATGCAGAGAAACTATTTATTGTAAGTCTCTGACCTTTTAATTTTTTTTGTATCTGAAACCTGCAGAGCATATACTTGTGGAAGTAAATGGTTTATTCATAACCATACATTTTGAAAAGAGCAGTAAATGAAGTACAGGAGTCGTCTCTGGAAATATTTATTTATTTTGCCATGGTTACTTTAATATCTGGATATATATTACCTATGTTAAGATTCAACACAGAAAACACCTGATGCTTCTAAGGAAATGAAAATAAAACATTTCTTTCTGGAGCACTTATATGTATACACTTCCACAAATATATACGCATACCTATGAAAAATATAAATATACTGTAGCTATCATAAAAGACCGAAACAGAAACAACCCTTAAATCTCAGTTTAGCACCACACTCCAAGGTAAATATTCTCCTGTTTTTCACTCTCACCTTCATTTATATTCCAGCTATTTACTTGGAGCTCTTCAATGAGCACACAGGCAAAATATTTGTTTCTGATTTTGCAAGGAGAGAGTTCCTCAGCCAAAGACTTGCCAGATCACACAGTGTTTCCTGATACTGATTTTGAAACACACATTGCCCCTAGCCATATTGCTACCTATTAATCACTGCTAGTGGCTGTCAAATTACAAAAGTTTCTGATGTACAGTGAAGGAAAAAAATCCATAAAGATGCATTTAGGACATTTTTGTCTTACAGAGTCCTTATTACATAATACCGTGAGAATACATTAAGTATCCTCAGATGTTTAAGCCATGGAGAGTGATGGAAAGATATACACTTCACTCAGCACATCTCTGATTTGCACTGAGAGATTTGTCTGAGTAATCACTAAAAATCTTCCTTATTGCCATCTCGTTACAAACTCATTACAGCTCTCTGTGATATGAGGACCTCACAGCAGGGAGCTGTTTCTTTGTCATTTATGAATGAGACTATTGCAAATCGTGAAGCAAAAGGGGAAAGTAATATGGATATGCCTGACTATTTTCTCCCTGGTTTAAGCCCCTGTGAACACAGCAGGAACACCAGTCTGTCTATTAGCTCCCCATCCACTTCCTAGGTCTTGGTCCTAACCTTCAAATAAACTAATGGACCTGATCTGGGCTGCATGAGAAATTACAGTCCAGCACCCAGCTGTGCTCCTTTGAAATAATGTACGGCACAGAGGCCAGGATGGAGGGTGTGGGAGCTGAGGGTGCAGCATTATCTGTTCAAGGCATCTGGGATGGGCAAACCAGATAAACACAGAGCATAGAATACATATTTTAAATATATATATATAATATATTTTTGCCTTTACAAAAAACTGTTGCTTTCAGAAACTGTCATTTTAACACTTATTTCCCCCAAATAAACAAAATTCCATCCACATGTTGAGACACACATGGATTTCTTTTCTATTACTAGAAATAAAAGGCTCAGAGGTTCTGCAGCACTCTTAGGAAATGCAGCAATTCCTGCTCTCTGATGTTCAGTAGCTCATTTTAGCAGCCACAGTCTCAGATTTAGCACCTCATCTTTCACTCTTCCATCTTCAAAATCTCACCAATGCTCCTGCTTCCTCCATGGTATTCTCAAGCCATTTCCAGAAAGGATTGCTGCTCTCTCTCTGTGTCACACACCTGTAACCCAGGAATGCAACAGAAAAAATAGTCAGAAAGCTGAACCATGAGATGAATTGCAGACCAAGTAGAAAGTCAGTAAGAAATGGAAAGTAAATTCTGTTCAGATGGATTAAAAAAGGGTTTGTATTCTCTACTCTCATCAGAGGCTCTTTATTTTAAATATAATTGATGATGGGTACACAAGGAACTTCAAGCTTGACAACAGTTCCTAGCACAAGTTTTTACATGAGCTGGCTTTGTAGGCTGTGTCCCACAGTACCCACAAACACATTGTGACAGTGCATTTGTAAACCCTGTGGAGAAAAGGGTTTTACAAAGATTGTGAGGGCTCTTGCTTTCCTTGAGCAGACTAAATTTTGGAATGCTAGTTATCGCTCTTTGGATTTGGTGCTTGTAAACAGAATTTCTCTTTACTTTGCATATTTGTTGAAAAATATGACTGCAGTACAGTCTGATCCCAATTTCACACAGAGTCATCACAAGAGGATAGATGGTGGTGCTACATTTGTACAAGTAGTACTGAGATGCTGATTTTCAAAGCTATCACTCTGCAAATATGATCATCGCTCAAAGCACAAACAGGATCAGGGATTTTTTCACTTAAAAAGTGAAAGGTTTTTCACTTTGTGAGGACCTCTATGAAGGGACCATAAAAACTCAGTCACTAGATAAATAATAACAGGGTACATCTGGTGAGCAGCTGACAGCCCTCAAAAACAAACAACATCCAGTTGTGAAAACAGATTGTGAAAATAGATTTAATAGATTCATGAGTTCAGGATGTTCTTACATTAGCAGGTCTCAGAGTACTTGATTTTATGTGAAATGACCTTTTGTGCTAGATAATGAAAGAATTCGAAGGTACTTCAAGAAATTTCCAGTGACTAACTTACAGAACGGCATCAGAGATGAGAAGGGACTGCTAATGAGTCCTTTCAACTCCCAAATAATTACCACAACTGAATAAACCTAAAGGACAAGTCTTTACAAGACTTGTAGTCCCTGAAGTGAGAGGCTAAAATCACCGTAAATCCACGAACAAGGTGATACACCCTCAGCCAAAGTAGTTCATAGTTCTAAGATTTATATATTATTGCTGCATTATTGTTAAGTGTAACATACTACTGAGTGCCTGATAGAGTAAAAGCCATTATATTAATTACAGTAGAAAACTCTCATTCATAGATTATTTTTTTAATAATACATGTGACTCTCTCTTTTGTGAACCACAAGTAATACTAAATTATTAACAATTCATATATACAAATTGCCATCACTGGGCTTTGCTGCTAATATCCCACAGAGATTAACAGAAGCATTTCATGTCCTCATGTATTATTATTTCAGATTATCTGCAGATTCCAGATGAAATTACTCTATTACTTCATGGTCAGTTCATTTTCAAAAGGTTACCTTTGCAATAATAAAGGCAAGCAACATTTTGTTAATGAAGTCTTATTTTCAGATACCAAGAATAAGATAGTTCACAAACCCATTGACAATAATCTCATTTTACTGCCAGCTGTTCCCACCTTTTTTTGTAGGACTTGGATGAATAAATTTTAACTACATTATCATAAGATTATAGGAAAGTTTATGTCAGAAGAGACCTCAGGTGATCTCTAATCTGACCTCCTGCTCAAAGCAGGGACAAATGCAAGGTCAGGCTTATTGCTCAAGACTTCATCTGGTCGAGTCTTGAAAACCTCCATGGACAGAGACAGTCCAGCCTCTCTGGGCAACCTGTTCCACTGCCTGCCCCAGGCCATCTTCAGCAGAATTGTCAGGTCCCAGCCTGTTCCATTGCCAGGGCTTATTCCCTCCTCAGTACACAACTTTACATTTGTGCCTGGTGAGATTTGTAAGGTTCCTGTCAGGCTATAAACTCTGTATAATTGAAATCCACTTTTAAAAGCATGGATTAATGTGCAATACAGAAATGTTCCTAAAGAGCAAAGTCAGACTGTTCAGAGCATGACACTATAGTGCTTTGCTTCTACTGTTCCCTTGCCAGCCAGTATCAGAATTATACAGCACCCCACTTGTGTCCATAATGGCCACTGGCAAAACTGGGGCTTCAGGTTTGCAGCTCAGACCACTCAGCTGAACTAAGTGATCTCAGTAACTGTTCTGTGCCATGCTCTCGTAACCAGCACCACAGAGACAGGACACACGTGTTGACTCTTCATGTCACCGATGATCTGCTAGCAAATAGAAGAGTGTTTGTCATCAGGGAATCTGTGACTTCTTCCATTACCTGCAGGGTTAGTGGAACAATTTTATGAGCATAGATATCACTGCACCTCTTAATTCCTAAGATATGCTTTTCTCCTCTATTGCTCCAGCCTCCTCTGTCCCTCTACTACACAGTTTTTTCCCATTAGCCTGGTTTTTCCTTATTTTCTTGTTAGTTCACAGTCTCAGCCTGGTCCATCTCTGCCTCTCACTTCCATACCTCCTCCAAATCCAGCTTTCATCTCCTGGGAGCTCATCAAGGCTGCTTCCTCACCAGTGATGAAATATCTGACAGGATACTAATCCCCCCAGAAAGACATGATCTCTGCCCTTGGCTCCAGGACAGAGTAGCAAAAGCAAGTGGAAAAAGCAGTTGCAGGGGAGGTCCTGCTTCAAAGTGAAATGGATTGGGGAAAGGATTTGCTTAATTTCAACAGATCTCTAATGACCGTATGTGGAATTTTCAGAAGGATTATAATTAGCCAAAGACCATAATTATTCATGGCAACAGCAGAAGTCATCTTCATCTCACAAAAGTTACCTCCTTCCAGACATGAAGTCCTTCCAATACATAGAAGGCAGGAACCTTCCATAAATTAGTAATAAGATTTTCAGCATTGGCAAAATAGTGTCTGTGTGTTTTTCCCAAGAACATTTTTCTGAACTGGTCAAGGCCTTTAGTCTGGAAGGGAAACCCAACATAAAAACAGGAGCCCGTGAAGGGAATAGAAAGCAAGATCTTAACATGGAATATCTGAAGCAGTCTTAATTGCCTTTGACATTACCTATTTTGCTTCAAATCAATACATGGAAAGCATACAGAATTAATTCTTGCTAACATTGCTTAATCCTGCCAAGAAGGAATTTAATTTGTGTCTGTGCTGGAGAGAGAGTGGGTTACAACTTCATCAATTCTGAATAACTGAATTCCATCAAAGGAATAACAAATTTTCTGAATAAGCTTTCTCATAAGAAATCCTTCATCAGTCACTGAAGACCCTGCAGACCTCTAATAAGACAATTTGCATTAGATATGCATTTGTCCAAACACTGAAATAACATTCTGGGCCAGATTCCTCTGATTTTGACAATGTTTCATTATTTCCCACCCCAGAGCCTGTAATTGCTAATCTCCGAGACCTGCTGGTGCTCCCACCCACTGCAGGCTGTATCAGACCACACCCTATGGCTCCATCATTCTGAACAGAGATGCCAAAACAAAGTCAAATATGTGATGCCCTTCAACAGTTCTCCCTCCGAGAGGATGATTAAATTATCTCCTATTAAACCAAATGCTCTTCCTCTTTGTCTTTCTGTACTGAGACTGATACTGAATGCTCATCCGTGCCGTCCCAAAAACAACAATCTGTTGCAGTAAACCTAGACCTGGTGTCTTTGCTATAATTTAGGGAAAAAAATCAGTATTTCACCAAACTGACATATGTGTTCTCAGTGAATTAATGGTCTTAGTCATTTTTAACTTGCACGCATAAATGAATAGCTACAATATGGTCTGCATAACTAACAGTGTTGACTAATGAATACATAAACATTAAATTATGGCTGTATTTATTCAGAAAAGTTGTTTTTGTTGCATTTTTATTAGAGGTGGGCTCATCTATGGTACAAAAGGAAGGAGAGGCCATGCAGGTGTACAGCAGCATGTGCTGCAGTGACAGTATGAATGGCCTGGTTGCCATCAGCTCAGGACCCCTACAGTCCCGTCTCCCTGTCCTCTAACTCATTAAATTAGGATCAGGTTTGACTGATCTCTATTTAAAGGGAATAAATAAATGAATCAGTTGCCAAAAAACCATGGCTTGTATTATTAGCACATCAGCAATACAACTCTTTACCAACACTGAATTTAGACACTCTCCAAACTGATCCCTTAAGCTTTTGTTGTAACTTTGAAACATATTCCTCATGTTAAACCAGAGAAAATAGAAAACCCATAAATAGAGATATTTTTAACTGTAGGAGTAAAACTAATGATTATAGCACTCTGTATCACTCAGAATTTCTAGTCACTTCAGCTCAAATCCCTTATAAAAACTATTTTAGCATTTGACAACAAGTACTGAAGAATTCACATTGTAAATTGGAAAAATACCAGAAGAAAAGGTTGGAGGTGGCAATGGAGGAGTTGGGAACATGTTTAGCAAGAAATCTCATGAGAACACTGTGCTGAAAGATCATTTTTATTCTAAATATAAACCTTTAATCCATTAGCCATCCTGGCTTTAACATCCTAATATATTTTTATTTCCAGTCTGAAGAAGAACCAGCAAGACAAGATAATTCTCTGCAAGTTACCCATCTCTTACAAAGAATAGAAGGTTTGAAGTCCTTGTTGAAGGTTCCAGTGCATTTTGTATTGCATGTATTTCAGTTCCTGTTCTGCCTTCTACTGGTGCCAAGCAATAGGACAAGAGGCAAGAGGCAAAAGCTGGAACACAGGCAGTCCCCCCTGCACATGAGGAAGAACTTCCTTACTATGCAGGTGACAGAGCACTGGCACACGTCCCCCAGGGAGGTTGTGGAGTCTCCTTCCCTGGAGATATTCAAAAGCCATCTGGACACAATCCTAAGTAACCTGCTCTAGGATGACCCTGCCTGAGCAGGGAGGTTGGACCAGATGACCCACTGTGGTTCTTTCCAACCATGATTCTTTTTCTTTCTGTAACCTTGAAATGTGTAGCTAAACTTGCCTAAACCACAACGGTCAGAGAAGTTTGGGTCTAGATCTTTAATATATTCAGGATGCCCTCTGAAATACTCCTTTTAGGAAGTTTGGAGAAACAATGTTTGTGATGCCATAAGTAAAAAACCTGCCCTTGTTGTGCCTATTTTTATTCTGTGTCATTCAGAGTCACCTTTTTCCTAATCCTGTATATTTTGTACCTACATTAAATGCTCAGTATAAGTTTTCTTTTGTAAAACCAATTGTCACTTTTATGTGATGAAAGTGGCTGAGCAGTAACAGGTTCCAGCTCTAGTCATCTATGCTCTCCAAACAGAATGATCTGTGTTATTTCATAAAGCTTTTACTTGTCACTCAGAGCTCTGAAGCAGCTGTTCACTGGAAGATCAATGAAGCACAGGTCTGAGAGATTACTAGAGAAATGGAAGAGCTAAATGTGATCTTAACTAGTCATTACTTGGGAAGAGAACAATGACTCACATCAACTTCAGAAAGTTAAACAGCCTTTTAGAAACTATCATGACTCACAAGTACCTGCACACACACACACACACACATTCACACACACAGTCTTATTCTCTGTTCAAGGCATTTAGTTCTTCTGTAGAGAAACTCAGCTCCCATCTCCTTGAACCTGCGACAGCCTTATACCAATGTAATTACCTTGACATCAGCCAGCTCTCTGATTCAGAGAAGTAGATGCTATATATGTATTTCTTACTGACTGGGCTACGCAAATTGTAGACCTATAAAGTGCTGTGAAAAGAAATTAACTTTTTTTTTCCCTAACAGATTTTGTAAGAGTTTGCTTTGGATTGCAAGTAAAGCAACTCTCAAAATCAAATTAACTCCAGGCAGGTTTTCTTTGAGGACATAGTTTTCTAAAAGAAAAATATTTTTCAACAAGTATTCCAATGAGAGGTTATTTTGGCTTCTGAAGCATTCATTTTAGTGACAATGATTCAGTGTCCATTGAAGCAATTAACACAAGCAAAGCTATTGAGTTAAACAAAGCTATCCAAGATGGGGGACTCGGGCTTGAAATGGGAGCAAATATGACATTTTAGCAGTACTGGTGTTTCCAATTCATGTTAATCATCCATCAGTTACTGTTGTAATTTACATGCATGCTGCCTTCTGAGAGGTACTTGAACTTTCAGGTAACTGAAAATCAGAAAGCACTTTTGCTAATTTGAACTGCAAAAGGGTTTTCCACTGCGATGCTCTCAGTATGACCCACATGCACTCAGTGGAGATCATCTTGCAGGAAAAGGTAACACACTGGACAACCTTCTGAGTTTCTTCACATATTTGTTCTGGCCCAGATGGAGAGGCTAATTTGTGATAATTAGGGTGTAAATTTCCAAGCACTGCAGCTTATCTGTCCTAGTTCCCACTAAGGCCACTTTGTCTTGCTGGGAGAAAGTAATCTTGCTTTGAAAGCACAGTAAGCTATTTTTCCTCTAACACTGAAGTCCCCAGCAAGAATAGTGTGAATTAGTGAAATGTAAATTCACACCCAATGTGAGGTTCTATTAACTTCCTTCTGTTAAAATGCCCATAAATAGGGCACGTGGCTGGAGCAGACTGGCAGGATAATAGATGCCTAGAAAGCAAAAAAAAATTGTATCACAAAAGTAAGAAAAGTCACTAGGAAAATGAATTAAGATGAACTATGTCCACAAATGGTGTTACTAAGCTCATTTCACCTTGAAGAGGAGGAAGCATCCCAAGGAAGGAAGGCAGAATTACTGCAAATGAGCTTAAGTAGCTGAGCAAACAGTTTGATATGCCTGCTAACTAACTACTCACCTGAGGAACCAAGATAGCTGAGCATGGCAAGGTGTGCCCTCACTGCTGCCAGCCTGGCACAGCGGCTGGGAGAAGCTGTCCTCTGATAGTTGTTTACCGGGTTGTCTGAAATGAGCAAATTCAATTCTTATTGGAAAAGTGTCTGCCTTGCAAAACTCAGAAGCATGAGATTCCCCTGCTAACCATCTCGGTGCAAACGAAGAGAAACAAACACTTAATTATCCTTCTGCTCCAACAAATAATACCTCCACACTAAAATCCAGAAACTGCACTGGGGACCGTCTATGCTTTTACCCATTCCAGAATTATCCTACGTGGATTATTTCATCCTACAGAGCTGCCAGGCTGGAATTGAAACCAAACACATTAGACTGTTTGCAGTTCTTTGATTGTATTTATCAATATTCTTTGTTGTCAAGTGTAGGACTTTATTTTAAATCAATAAAAATATGTTCATAACTACAAAAGCACGTGGAAATGGCATGAAATCTTCCATTGTTCCCCATTACACAGCCAGGGTCTTCTTTAAAAAGATAACTTTGAGTTTAGAAATTCCAGTTGTAGGAACATTAATTTAACAGTGCTGCAAGGCAAAGATACATTCAGCTTGTTTGTATTCCTAGGCAAGGTGTGAAACCAAACTTGGGGGAGTCTCCAGATAAACCAAGAGCAATTCCCTGACTGTACTTTGGTCCAAAGCTGCACAGATCAGAGTTGTATAAACTAATTTTATCCAGAGTCTCTTCAGTTAATTTATTTAGTGTCTTCTGTCTCTGAATATCATACGTGAATTCCAAACCCTGCAAATCTGAGGTATCTGAATTTACTGTCATATTATGTTGTGAAAGTGGATCACCACAACTTCATATCTGAATATTTGTCAAATTCAGAAGTGCTAACAGCAGACATTCTCCCTTCTGTCCATACAACTTCTTAAATGAGATTCTGCTTCAATATGCAAACTTTATGGCATGTCTATATAATGTGAAAATGTGCTTTTTCACAAAAAGTATTATTTTAGTATCTTTGACAGCAATAAAGATGTTTCTTAAATACTATAGAACATTGTGAGACAGTCTGAGATATGCATGAAATGTCCCTCCAGGAAAGCGAGTTTATTTAAGGAGACTGGCACACATTTCCAGTCTGGTTTATATTCCAGAAGTTGCTGTAATCTTAGACTGACTACATATTTGAGAAATCCTGAAAGACAGATGAGGTTCCAGAAGACTAGTAAAGATAAAAACCATCTTAAGAAAAAGGAATAGCCTTAGAACGGTCAACATTTTGGCATGTTTAATTGTTTATTCCATTATTTTTCTCTTGATTTAAATCAAACAAGTAACCAGAAGAGAGCAATAAAAAAATAGCAAGAAACAATGATTAATCAAAGGAAAATTGTATGGAATTAAACAAAATTGTTTCTATAGCAAAGTAACAGGTCTTGGGAAAAAGAATGAGCAATTAAAGCTATACATGCTAGTTCTGCAATCCATGCTGTCTGATTGTTCCCACTCCTATTATTGTGTATTTAATTATTCCTACCTAAATGAAGTAGCTGTCATTTTAATTTGTTGAGTTGTGTATACTATTCACACTGATTTCTTGAACTGTCATGATGATTCTCAATTTACATCCTACCCTTTCACAGGCATTTAAGGGATCCTCTGCAGCTGATGGCTGAGTGCTGTTTAATAATCCTCTCTACCATGTTATCCAAAATATTAAGGGAAGTTTTGACTAGTGCTAGACCTGAGGTAGAATCCTATACAATCCCATGTGCAGAATCCTTCCATTTTGATGATGAATCACGGTTAGCAAAACCAGCTGCATCTTCCCAACACGATGCAGCAGTACTCAGAAGAATAGCTGCATGTTTTATCACAAATGCAACAAATGGAATAATATCAATCCAGAATGAAACCAGAAAACATTGTACTAGGATGCATAAGCCAAAATGTAGCACTGAAGATGTGAAGTAGTGACATTTTGGGACATTACACTTGTGAAAGCTGCATGCACATATTTGAGATAATTCATGAGATATTTAGAGCTATTGGCCTTGGAGATAAGGCAGAAAGAACTGAGCTCAATCCACCAAAAGAGAACTCTGGAGACACACACGAAAACATAAATGTAAAGCAGTAGTGAGTGTGGAAATATGATATTCTCTATCTACCACAGACAGGGTAAAAGGTAATGGTCTGAAACTACAAAAAGTTACTTAAATTAGGAGTTAGAAAGACTTTTCCATAGGTAAAGAAATGAAAGTGAGAATATGTCGCTAAACTTGCATGTTCCCAGTATGACATTAATGGTAATGTGAAAATGCCAACTAAACGACGCTTCCATAACCTGCCTTTGAAAATGTCATGCCCACAGCATCCAAGGTCTAAGACTGGATGTTTAGCTAGATTTTGGTTATAAATTACAAACCAGAGACTTGTTACCTTACCTAACACATCTAAGTTATAGAAGAATAGAAAGGTTTAGATTGGAAGGGTCTTTCAAAGATATCTAGCCCAACCCCCCTAGCCAGGGGCAGGGATATCTTCTGCTTCATCAGGTTGTCCACAGGCCCATCCAGCCTGACCTTGAACACTTCCAGGGATGTTCCAGCTGACAAGGTTTAAGAGCTATGGAGACAGAAAACACACAGCAACCCTACAGATGATTAAGGAACCACCCAGATCTATTATTTAGAGTCTTGCAGAGTTTTTGACAGGTGACTGTAAAATATGGGTTTGAAATCATTATTTAACCTGCTATTGTGAGAAGCCAAAAGTTCAGGGGTGTAAACTTTCTCTAAAGAAATCAATGGTAATGTAGAGTCTACCTACACAAGATATGTACGCAATCCCCACTATGGCAGTATTTACTCTTCACAATATTTAATGTACTTCTCTTCACAATAAAGCTGTAAGGCCAGCGAATCTGTGAAACCACACAATCAAAACCACAAGATTTGTGAACCCCAAGAGAAAATGCTCAGTAAACCAATCACGAAGAGTAAAGCAGTAAACCTCTCCTTGGAAGAAAGCATTCTTGATTTCTAGCTCCTGCTTTTAACATTTCAGATCTGCCCAAATCACTGAATTCCAATATATTGGGCAGACTGTACATGCACAGATCAGTGGAGTGTGTGCCATCAGTTCAGCACAGAGCAGGACAGGTGCTGTTAGACACTTACCAAGCTGTAAAAATCCACATTAACTGCTTCCACCCAAGTATTGGTCGTCTGACAAAAAGACATTCTTTTCCTGCTGACTGAAACAATAGCAGTTGTGCGTAAGAAAATGCTGTTCTGGAAGGCTTAGCAGGTTTGTTGTTTGCCTATTTCAGCCAATGAGTGATTACATTTGAAGTAGATAAATAAGCCTGGAAATGCTACTTATTTAGGCATGCACCTACTCAGCTGAACTTACAATTCAAATCACTACATTGTGTTATGAATCTGACACTAAAATGACTTACCAAAAGCCACAGAATGACCAGCCATGTCTCAGACCTAGGTTCTAGTTGCATGACTCGTTCTCTCTCTTTATGGTCTGATTTTTCCAAGAAAGATTTTAAATTTAGCAGAATAGAAATCCAAGATTGGGCATGCAGGACAGGAAAAAAAATCATGTGGTGACCATCTCAGCAAGGCTCGAGTGTGTTCTTTCATCTTCCTGGTCCTTGTCTGTTATGGAAATACCCTACTAGTAGATCCCAATCAATAGATTTCTCAAAGTGTCTGTCAAACTGCAATGTTACTTTTCTTGGTATATTACCAAATGAGGATCCAACCCTGAAGCACTTCCAAAATACAAATAACACATACGTGTTATATACACAAATAATAGGGTTTACTTTTCTGAGTGTACCCACAGCTGTTTCATGAGTGTGAACCACTCACATTAGGAAGGCTTTTGAATCAGATCCATGCTCACAGATTACTTTTAAAGCAATACTCAAAGAACCACGGGAGAATATATTCTCTGTTTCGTTGTTTTGGGGTTTTTTTGGTTTTTTTTTCCAGAGGATTCTTTCTTAAAAACTTGCAGGAAAGCTGAGTTCCAGCTTCTCCAAAAGAACAGAGGCAGCTACATCGTTTATTGTATTGAAAATATTTTGTATGGCCAGTGAGAAATCCTTTTGAAATTCCAACAACTGATTTCAGCACAAAATCTTTTCACAATGTCAGTATCAGCACACTTTGGAGCTGAAAATCAAAGCCTTCAGTTAACCCAACTCTGCAAATACAAACAGCTTCCTGAATTAAGTATTAGAGAGAGTCTCTTCCTGGCCATGAACTCTGGAGCCTACAGCACTAAGTAGGGAAGGAAATGGGATAACTGGCAGGAGAAAAGTGTGCTACTGGCCCAAATGTATATTTTTGTGGAAATTCAATCCCCACTTCCACCACTGTAGCTCTTGAGAAGGAAGGAAGTATCTTAGAAAATAATGGTGCTAGAATTAAATTCCGGATGTTAAACTGAAAGTATGCTTAATAACTTAAATTTTATGAGCATGGACCTAGAATTATGCAGATTTGGTGCCCCCTGCTGTCTTTTACTACCAGAGTGACCCATGAAAAATATGAGTAAGTGATTAAACACACTGAACTACACAAAACACCCCCAAAGGGCAAATGAAGGATGCTGTTCAAAAAACCACATTTAAATGAGAGTGTGAGTCCACAAACTGCTTTGGTGAAGCACCCAGGAGCTGAGAACAGCAGAACTCTATGCTGGGAATGATCACAAGGAGGAAAAACATTGAGTGCACCATGGCCAACAGGAACCACACAGAGAGCTGAGCTTCAGCCTTGGCACACCTCCATTGCTTCAAAACAGGACCACAGAAAAGACTCAGTCTCTTGTGGGGATAAAACCACACGAAATCCTTGCGGTCTCTCTTTTCTTGCTCAGCACTGGCTCTGCTGCATTCCTGCCTCTCACCTCCAAACAGGAGAGTTTAAACACTCTACTTTCATATGATGGGAGAAGTCTCAAAAAATATGAGTACCAGTGGCACCCCCAGGTACACACTGGGCGCCTCTAGGTAAGTTTTTGTTATCAGCTAAAGTGGAAGACACGCTCTAGGAGCACACCCAGTACAGCAGGCTCCCGCATGGGACAAGCCCAGAGCTAACCTGAAATACAACCCCTCCACTGCACACAGCACAGCTGCTGGGGTGGCAGCACAACCTGCTTCCCTCTCCAGAGCAAACCTTCTTGGGCCACACTGCATGCTAAAGGGATTTCAAATGAGACTCACCTGCTGAACGTCACTGCCTCAGATTTGGTTGTCTCACCTCTCCAGCCCCTGGGCTGCTTGTTGCCAGCCCATCCATTTCATTAGCCCCAGAAACCTCTTGGCTTCTTGCTTAACTTCCTGACTTAAAAGTAACCTCTCCCTTTTTTTCTCCCCCAGGGCTGGTTTTCAGTTGGATCAGTTTATTGTATGGTCATGTGGGTGCCTGGTCTGATGTAAGAGGGGGAGGAATGTCCCTTTGGCAGCAGTACAGTCTCAGATTGGCTTAAGCTAATCATGAAACTTCTGTCCTAAATCAAATAAGGCTGTGAGGTGACAATGGGTGCAATAGATTGTCCAAACTAACAGAGCACATTTCCAGCACAGCTGGGTTGAAATCCTGCTATAATCAATGGCTGAGATATTATATCACTAAATTTTTAAAATTTCTCTGTTGGTCTCTTGCTCGTTCTTTGCACTCCTACAGGAATAGGAATTACTACACAATGTAAGTGATGAGGAAGCAAAGCACAGTGCTCCATCTCAGCCTCTGCAAAGCAGCAGACAGGACTTTTCCAGGAAGAATATCTATTTATTTCCTACTGCAAATCAC
Source organism: Aleadryas rufinucha (assembly GCA_013397815.1). Lineage (NCBI taxonomy): Eukaryota > Metazoa > Chordata > Aves > Passeriformes > Aleadryas > Aleadryas rufinucha. The sequence continues at coordinate 957,287 of VZTH01016965.1, forward strand.
CAGGCTAACAAGGGATAACTTTGTCTGCTTAAGCCCAAAGATATTTCTCTAAAGGGGCCTTCATTCAGTAGTCACAAGTAATTAATCAGTCAGTTTCTTCCTCCTTTGGCTATCTGTGTTTGAAGATGGAAAAAAACCAAAAAACCAACAAAAAAACCCCAAACCAAACCAACAACAAAAACAAACAAAACAAACAACAAAAAACCAAACAAAAAAAGCCAAACAAACAAAAAACTCCACAGAGAAGGGACAGTCCTGTCTTGCCACAGCAGGGGTGTTCAGTGATTGAGACTGGTGCCTGTATTCCTGAAATCACGGGTGCTAAAACAGCATTATGCTGTACTTCAAGCAGATGTGCAGCAGAGGATGCTTCATCATTTCATATTCTCCTTGGGTTGGAAGGCTTTTAGGACTGACATTGAATCTGTGAGTCACTGACTGCTCTGGAAAGGCTTACTGGTGAGTAAGATGAAGTATCTGTCATTCGTAGTGTCTGAAAAGGTTTTTCAACTTCAAGAGAAAAGAATTTATTCAGTTTTTCTGACACTTATTTATACATACAAGTTTTAAATGGCCGTTTTCAACTCTTGAACTCCTGTGACTTAGTGAGATGGTATGATTTGTATTACATCTGCTGTAGCAGTATTTAAACAAACATCCTTAATAAAATCTTGCTCACTCCCACCATCTAGAAATCCTATTTTGTACTTCACACATTTTATTTTCATACCTCAGAATTCAAAACACCAGAAGGCAGGAGTTTGGTCTGGTAACTATCAAATTAGTTGCACCCTGATACAAAACCAACTTGCTTACTGCATCCTTTATACTCGTTATTTTACTCAGTGAACTGGCTGCAGGGGCTGTCTAAAAATTCACTTCTATCTCCTCTAAATGTTGTTTAAGTCAGTGGTCTGTCCTCTATTCACCTCATTTCAGGGTGAAACAGCCACACACAGCCATGTTAGGGGTTGTGCAAGAAGATTATGAGTGTGGATCCACTTGTTTTGATCTCCCGACAGAGCACTGTGGCTCACCCTGCCAACAGGCTGTGGGGCTGCTCCTGCAGCCACCTTCTTGTTCCTTTTCCTTTCCTAAGCTCTATTCTTTCTCCCATTTTCTTGTTTCTCTCCCTGAAATTAATAAATTAATGTGCATGTCTAGCAGCCACCACTGGCAAAGAGCCAGACCTTGATACTCTTGAGAGCAAGGAGCCAATTTTTAACTATTGAAATGAACTTGAGTGCTGGAAGAGCTGCTTTGACACAGGAGGGAGGTATGCAGAGGGATGAGTGTGGAGGTTTAAGTCAGGTTTTATTATCACAAGACCTCAGGGCACTGGCTAATCAGTAGGGGTGTAGCTTTATTGGGAAAAGTGTCTTTTATGATATTCATGTCTGTATCTGAAACATTCCGTTTCAGCGAGACTCCAGAGACACTTCATGAGCCACTGGAGTGCTGCATCACAGCAATTAATAACAGTCATTAGGAGACTTTCTTCCAGGGCATGCCAAGCTCCAGTGTGTGGGAAGGGATAAAGCACATCACTGCTCATGTCTTTCAAGTATGCTCTTCCCAACACAGAACCTAAGGTAAATATCAACATACATGTCAGACTTCTTTCTTCTCTCAGCATACTCCTGTAATCCAAGTATTGGGACATATTTCTTCCTCCTACTACATATCTGGATCTTCTTTTACTTAAAAATGCAGGTTTGCACACTGTGAGTTGTAGCTTTCTCCTCACAGGATAAGAAATCACTTTTAGAATAAAGAATCCAGAACAGGGAAGCAAAAAACTCCAAACTCAGTTCACAGTGTAAACAAAAGACTTTGCACTTATTCCACTTGTTGGACATCCTTTCTAGAATAGGATGGCAAATTGCCCTAGGCTTTGTTTATGCTGGCTAGCAAAATATGCTACAAACAAAGCAGAAGACAAACTGGTTTCTAACATGATTTGTCCAGTGTTTGAGGAATAAAATCAAACTTTTTAAGGCTAAAACCTAACACAACCAATCAACTGAACTAGTGGAAGGACTGAAATGAGCTACATATAATTCAAAAAACCAAACCAAGAGTTGGCATCAATGACCCAGAGCCAGAATTCAAGTCATTTGAATATAGAATAAACAGTAGAGGGACATCAAGCAAAACCAAGTTTCTGCATATCCATATTTCAGGGTTAGGTTAAAGAGCAAAAGATCTGTTCATCATCTTCTTCTGGAGACTAAACCAGAATTGAGCCAAGTGTATATATATGTTAGTATATCAGTAAGCACCAGTATATATTCTTATGTTAGAACAACATTTTATCATATACATTTGTTCTTATCAGAAGCTGGAAGACAAAAATACTCTTTATCCTGCAGTTAACAACAGGTGACGATCTGTTAGCAACAGAGTAAACAGTGCACTTTATCAAGCATTATTTCATTTTCTTTGGGTACACTCTTCTGTTTCCATCTCTTTGTGTCCTTGTAAAGACTGCGGTAGCAGCATGTGAAACCAGGACAACTAAATGTTCCTAGTACTGACATACAAAAACTCTGGTTTTTTCATGCTAAACAAGTTTAGTTCCAACATGTGCAGTTGGTTTAAGGTATTTTTATCCTGAATTCAGCATTTAAGGATTTTATGACAATTCAGTATTTCATGTGATCCTATTAAATATGAAACACTGATGATCATAAGAATTAAAAAATAGTGTGAAATAGATAATATTGTTGTTCTTGCAAAGTGATGCTGTAGCACAGCCTTTCAGCTTGTGTTTGTGTGTGTGTGTGCGTGTGTGTGTGAGTGCCTTGGTTCTCTCCTCACCCTGATATGGCTGGACTTGCCAGAATGTCTCATTTCTCCCTTTCTGCATGAAAGTTTCCCTGCATGAAAACTGGGTTGGGTAGAGAGGAATAAAGGGTGGGAATACAGATGTCACCCCAGTTCTGGATGAAGACAAGGCACACAGTCGGGGAACTGAAGAGCACTGCTGAGGCACACAGTATAACCACAGCTAATGCAGCCAAGACAGGGCCTTAGGCAACAAGTGACTTTGCAGCTCTGTCTAATCTCCAGGCTTATAAGTGGATGCCTTCTGACATTGCTCCTTTTGCTGTGTAACTCTTCTTACCTGTAAGAAAAAGCTACAGGGGCTCCCTGAGACATTCCCAAACAATAGGTATAGCAATATATTTATAATGGGCACCTGCTGCTTGGTCCACTGCAATTAGATATTCTGAATTTTGATGGCATTCCTTTATTTTAAACATGCCACCAAGAGTAAATATTTAATGGTCAGTGATCCCTAAACAATAGAGTTTAATTTCTCATTTACCAGGTATATGGGAGTAAATCCGTATTCAGAGCTCTGTAATAAAACACAGCTCATAAAGTAATATTGTGCTTTGGCATATAAATATGAGGCATTATACACAGCATATAATTTAACCATTCTTGACTCTGGCATAAACGGTCAGAGGTGAATGCCACCTAGATTAATACTAATTACTCCTTGAACCTCTAAGAACAGACTGACCGAAGCACTTATCAGCCATGCACACAAGGAGTTTGTTCTAAGCCACACAATGAGTCACTGGCAAACAAAGGAGAGGAAACAAGGCTCCTTTATCTCCCAGACTTCTCTGAGCAAACCTCTCGCCAGCAAGAATTAAAAGCCATTTCATACTTCATAGCTACTTTTTGTCAGTGTTTCACCAGAGTTATAACCTCAGCCTCACAACGTATTAAAAAGCTTTGCACAAGTAAATACGTAAATACATATATGTGTGTGTACGTGTGTGTTTTAAATATGGCAAACATAAACTTAATGGAATAAAGCCTCACAACTCCTAAAATAGCTTATTTTTACTATCTGTACACACTACCAAGGAAAAGAGTACTACTCTAAAAGCATACATTTATTGTGTAAACCTCAGTATTTTGTGCAGCCTTTAGGTTCACTGCAATCCTACTGTACTACACTTTTATACTTCTTTAAATAACCACTGGGTGTCACAGTTATCAACAGAAAACGCTTGGGGGACTTTTCCAGGTTCATTTCAATAGGGATTCATATAATCACAGATAATGCCAATTCCTATATCTGTAACGTTAATATCCACTCCCAAACCAAGATGAGGAAATGGCTTCCTCAGTAAAAAAAATCAGAGTTAATACAAACTGTGTTCTTTTAGACAATGTAGCAAAATGGAGATATATCTTTCAAATTTAGCCTACAGGTAAGATTCTGTCATACTACACATCTGTAAAGTTCACTGCTAGAGTGGAATGAGGCAATTCCAGACTTCACAGACTTGAGGGAAGATTTCCATAGGCTTTCTCTTTCAAATATTAAGTGACATGAGAAACAATTATTTCCTCTCCACTTCGTAAGAACCCCATTCACTGAAAGAAAATCTAAATATTTTGGCAGTAAAAATACCACTACAGCCTTATGCTTCAAGTCCCAGCTCTCAGAATCACACAACTAGCAGAAGAACGTGAGTTTTCTTAATTTAAAAGTAAGTTTATGGTCTTCATCACAGAAAAGAAAATGTGACCCCAGTGACTATTCAGGTTTGCAAACAACAGCTTTAAATCATGTGAACTGCTCCATATCTTTGTTCAGTTGTCAGCCCCAAAGGGACAAAGCAGTGTTCACCCCACACAATCCCCATGAGATGAGGATTTCACCCACCCATGTGTGTGCCTTACACCCAGAGTACTGGGGAGCTGCTCTGGGCATCCAAAGCATAGGCAGCACCAAGTGAACCACTTGCAATTACAGAGACTCACCATATACGTGATCCAAATGATCCATCAGGAAAGGCTGGCATGGCTGGGACACGTGGGAGAAGACAGAGTGGACAGCCAAGGGATTGGTGCTCCTAAGTGCCTAGGAATGTCTGCAGGATACTTGGGAAGCCTCTGTAGTACACATGCTAAGGGATATTGATCTGGAGCAAATGCTAAGAGCAGTCAGGGATTCATGTTTGGGATAATTCTGGAAACAGAGTTTTGGGGATCTTTGCCAGGACCTGTAAGATGTGAAGAAAGGAGGAGGAAGGTATTCCATGGATATCTCCTGTATCTTGGAGTATGACATTTGAGGGCTGAATTAAGGAGCGTGGGTCAGTTACCAGCTGCCACATTTCTCATTCCCTACTTTTTCTTACCCATCTCTGAGTTCGAAAATGGAGACAACTAAAAATGGAAGCAGAGAATGAACTTAATTCCTGAAAATCAGGCTCCACAGAAGCACCTACTGTTCCTGGCCACAGTTCAGGTGGCGGGTGAGAGACACAGGCTGAGACATGGGTAGGTGAGACAGAAATGCCAAACAGGCACTGTCATGAGAGATGTGTAACACATGGCAGGCACCAGCCTCTCTCTCATGCACTATGTTTAGGGCTTCAGATCACCTTAAGCAAATCACCCTGCCCTGCCCAGCATTTTCCAACTCCTCCATTTCAGCCACTTGCTGCTTGATCAGCTAAAATGACTGTCTGAGCCAGAAATGTGATTTTTTTTTCTTTTTACCTATATTCATCCAAGTCCACATGTACAGAAAAAGGCACATGCAGGGGAATGCAAGCATTATCTAATACATAAAAGATGGATGCAGAGGAAGAGAATTAAGCTGTTCTTCATGCCCAGCATGGCACGATAAGAAGTAATGGGTGTGAACTGCAGGTGGGAGTTTTAGATTAGACATTAGAAATGGCTTCTTTTAACAGTAGGCATAATACGGACTCGAATAGATTGCTTGAGAAGACTGCAAAGGATTTCAAAAACAGGTTAGACAAACATTTATCACGAATCATATTGGTATACATGTTTGCAGACTGGAGCAAGGAATATATTGCTCAAAGTCCATTCCAGTCCTGTTTTCCTGTGATTTTTTGATCCAAAGATGCCTAATGACCTATTTTTTTGCTAGGGATTGGTCTTAAACAAATCTCACAATCTTAAAAACCTGCCAGCAAAATAATAAGAAGGGCTTTTAAAAAAATAAACATTATTCCAATTCCTTCTCTTAATCAAAAACCCCTTCCACGCTGCAACACATTCAACTACAAAGCTGAATACAGTCAGTAAAATACTGAAAGCATTAGCAGCACTGCTAACACTCTGGTAATAATATAGCAAGTGATCTGAAATCCGTATTTCTTTTGACCAACTTCTTGCCACTTGTACCTTTCTGTCCTTCTTGGCACCCTAACACAATACATAATTTTCTAAATTACTTGAGCTTTTATGCACACTTCCATTAACATAGCAGGTGCAGTTATTTAGACCATTAATGTCCTAGCAGTAGTGGAAGTTGGGAGTGACCCCACTGCAAATTAACAGTTCAGACACAAGAGGTGAATGGTGCTTTAAAATACAGCTGGAAATCTTCCACTGTACCCAAACAGGACTTGGTCCAAGGTCCTTGTCTGAAAGCTGCTCTCTTAACACAAGTCACTTGAGTTGGAGGAGAAAAGCATTACAGATTAATTCTGGCTTGTGGAGAAAAGAGGCTCTTTTCTTCCAGCTGAAGTTAAAAGCTGCCAGCAAACATCAGCAACCTATTTGGAAATTTTGGACTGACTCCTCATGTGATTTGACCACAGACTTTTTCTCCACTTTCTATTGTATTATTTCTATGAAGTCAGTCACCAAAAGCTTCTCTGAGTCAAATTCATTCTTTCTGCCCTTTCCCGTCACACTACTGTGCCACTATTTGTCTTTCCCTTCCCATTCCCATCACTTCTCAGCAATAACTTCCCTCCAATAGTTTGAAAGACTGATGCCAACGTTAAGAATAAACCTACAGGGGAATCCCCCTTATTCAACCTCTTCTATGTTGCCCTTCCATTTTGTCTCCTCTTTCTATACTGTAAGCTTGCTGGGGCATGGACAGACATTAATTCAAACTAAATATCTACAAAAGTAGGGCTCACTTTGCCTGGGCCTGTTGGGATTACTGGTACATGGATGTTAAAGGCATTGCATTTACGTACTGTAAATAATGCAATGTAACGTCAGATTGTGGCTACTACCGCATACCTCAGGAAACAGAGAAAATAACCTCCAGGAATTCTTCATGAAATATTACGAACAATTAAGAAAAAAAGGAGATGCAAAAAAAGGACAGTGTGATAAATCCTATTGAGAACGTGCTGCTCACATGTCAAACCACACTGACAATTACTGAATACAGAACTGGCCACAGAGTGGAGTCCCACAACGTGTGTTTGGTAATTGCATCACCTGTACTACATATTCTGAATAACTTTGGTTGAGCTACCTGACTTATTACTCCTGTAACCCTATAGTTAAATGCAGGATACGGCTGCACAGCTCAGCGCAGCACTCCTACCAAGTAACTCCAAAACAAGATGCTGGAGAGGTGTGTCACCAGGGCGCTCCAGCTCGGATAATGAGCACAGGAGCCAGCTGGGAAGGCGGGCTGAGGTGGGAGACATGCATCTTCCATAGCCCCAGCCCACAGTCCAGTGTCCCTCTGGGAATGGGAATGAGGAACACGAAAATCATTAGACCCATCTCACTTCAAAGACTTTAAGAAACAGCCTTTTGATGTCTATGTAGCACATATGGATGTAACGATAAGATCTGCTTCTCTTTTAACTGAGGGACCTCTCTAAGTCAGATTCCAGTCCTTCTTGTTCACAGCCACCCAAATTGCTCTTCTTCTGCAGACCTAAAATGATGGCAGTGTGATCAGAAGTCACAGCAAACTGAGTGTTACATTGTTGTTGATTAAGTACATCATTCAACATATTCTAATTTGTTCAGTGGACCCTATGTGGCCCCACACAGGTAAGAATCACAAAAAATGTGCACTGAAGCCAGTAGAGCTTGCACACAGGTGTAAGCCAGTCTTAAAACAATGTAAATCTCATTTAGGTAAACAAACAACAAGCCCAATATGTCATCTACCTGAACTTATTAAAATAGCAATCTATACCAAATATTACTTGGGTTAATCATCATGAGTCATACCCAGTGAACCTCATTCTGCTATTCCTTGCTCTTCCTCACATAAAACTTCTGTGGTGTAAAGTGAGCAGGATTAGGCCAAACAATTCCATGAGCTCATTAGCTTCACACCACAAACACAAATCAGACACGCGTAAGAATAAAGAGCCAGTTTGGCGAGATACCATGATGCCAAGTCAGGTCAGTCAGCTTATAATAATTTTTAATTAACACTCTTCCAAGTTTCAGTGTTATTTATTTGCATGCCAGCGTTACTCAGAACAAGCCAATCCTCCTTCCTCCCTATGAAAACCTTTGAAAAAACTGAAAAGAAAAATTTTCAGCCTGATCTGTACAAAGAGAAATCCAATGTAATGACAAATAAAAACAACAGTTGAACTTGAAAACCCTTTCATCTTTAGAAATGACAAGACTGATATATATCCACTGATCAAGAAACAAAAAGCATAAGTCAGCACAGGATGAACACCACAGAAGACATGATCTCTACTATTCTATCTGTTTTTGATTATGTTTATCCAAACAGCAAAAATTCCCCATCTCAGAGGCTTTATATTGTCTTGCCCCTGAAAATGCTCCATTTTGAAACATCACTAGTGTTATTTCCTAAGAAATACAAAGGTCCAATGTAAAATTCAGCAGGTTGAGCATTCTGGAAGGTTTCATTAAAAAAAAAATTAGTATTTTAATTATGTTTTCAAAATGCTTGATAGTGCAATAACTATGCAATATTATTCAGCAAGACTTGTTTCAAAAGCCAAGTCATGGAAGCAGTTGTTGACGATCTGAATCTGCCTCAATTTACTGTCTTCACAGCATCTGTAGTTGAAAAAATCCAGACCGAATATCCATGGCGTTTGTTAAATTAAATTATTAAATTATTTATTATTAAATAAATAATTAAATTATTTACATAATTAAATTATTTACAGTTTAAATTAATGCTTATAGGTACTCATGTTATATAGGTAAAATGATAAAAAACCATTAAAGGTGTTGAAAGGCATAGCTAAAATTGCTGTTCCTATGACAAACTTTAGAACATATATGAAGTAGCATAGTCTTATTTTTCACATAATATTTGCAAGGTATTTCATTATTAGTAGTATTTTGTCAAAATACTGATAAAATATTAATATTTAATAAATTTTAAAAGTAAGATGTATAGTAATATATTAGCTCTGTGTAGAAGACAGATTAAGGATGTTTTAGCATCAAATAACTCATAAGATTTCAGTGAAGTCATAATGTGTTCATACCAGACATTTTAGGATATCTGTGTGGTCAAACTTTTTTAACAATGAAGTAGATGACCCTAAGTCTCTTCTCAGTGTTGAAATAATGCTATCAAAATATTGTTGAAGGCGTGCAAGTATGTTATGGGGTAATTGACCTTATAAAATAGAAAAATTAATATGAAAAACAAATGGGTTTCATGAACAGAAGTGCCTATTTTAGAGTTTTGTTGAAAAGACACTATTTTCGAGATGGAATACCTGTATTTCTTCTTTATTTTTACAAATGATAAAAGATTGTGGGAATAAAGAGAAACTGCTGGCAGTTTTGTATACGCAGAATGTTTACTGCATTTAATCAGTAAAGTTTTTTAAGCTTTCACCTTGCTTTTTGTTCCTGTGATAATATTTCTATAATAATTTTAATAGTGTGCATATTTTTAAAGTAACAAAACTAATTAAGCATTGGTGACTGCCCTTTACTACCTAATGAACTGCACATAGGCTCCAGTTAGGCCCAAGAGTCACAAGACACACACCCTGAAGAATCAAGAGGATGGAGAGCTCTGGGAGCAGCTTCAAGATAAGATGTGGTAGGTCTAGACCCTCAGAGATCCCCAAAGGTCATCCTCAGACACTCCCTGGTAACATCCTCAGAGACCTTCTGCTTCTTCAGGTGACCTGTCAATACTGGCCTGAGCATCCCTGTCTGGCTGGTTTCCTCCCACAGCTGAGTCTTAGGAACCATTATGACCCTTGAGGATAGATGATGACAGGTCACCAAGAAGGGATGTGATGGTACAGCTCCATAATCCACAAGCCACAGGCTGGCCTCCTAGTAACACAGGAGTAAGTGTTCCACTGCCACAACTCACTGTGGCTGTCAATGGCGCATGAGCATCTCTCACCCAGCATGACACTGTTTGAATTTCCAAATTTACAATCACTGTGGTAGAATGAAGGCCAGAATTCACCTCTTCTAACTCTACTCACCTATGAGTTAGTGATATACTCTAGTGTAGCTGGGCTAGGATCCCACAGTGTCACTGCAAGACACCAGAAAGCGACACATCCCATCCTATGATAAGGATCTGGGATGAATCACCTTTGTGGGTGCCTCAACCTCTCCAGAGGAAGCCTAGAAAAATAGCTTGGGCCAACTGCTTAACTTAGAGTTGTACAAAGTCAGCCTAGACTAATCTCGTGAACTATGTTTTTCAAAAAGAAAGTTCTATCAAGATTTTCCGGCTAACACTGTTGTTACAGCAAATAATAACAGCAAAGCAGATTTATCAAGCTACCTACTTTGCATTTGTGTCAATGCTCCTGGCAAAATGAAATTAGTTCTGTTCAACTGTGTCTTTGGCACTGCACATCTTTGGCAGGGGACTCCTAACAACACATGGGTATTCTTTTAGCTTCAGGGAGAGGAGCCTTTGTCTTTCAGGACAGAAAGCTTGAGCTCATTTTAGGATGCATTGTGAGGTTTTGAGAGGCCACAGTGTGCAGTATAATTAGTTACTTCAAGGTGACAGATTCGTTATAATTCATAAAACCAGGTTCCAACTGTGAAAACGCAGTACTGCCCACAGAAGTATGTCTATGCTTGCACTGAGATATTTAAAAGACCAAGCCTTTGATCCTAATTTAACAAAACTCCCTTTTCCTCCTTCCAGCTGGAACTACTTCCCACCATGCCTCCCAGCATTGACAGTATCCAGCAGGACACACTCCGCTCTCAGATGTGGCACTCTGAAGAAGCGTTATTAAATCAGAGTTACTTACAAAGGAGGTGTTGGTATTTATAGAAAATGAGGAACTACCTCGAAAATTCTACAGATGTAATTGTGTCTATTGTATCATCTTGTCCTGATGGATAAAAATAGGAATGACAATATCTAGGGTGTCCTGCCCATTAGTCCAACTGGTGATGAGTAATGCAGCCAAATGAATGTCAGTAAATCCTACTTACCACACCATGCTTCAGAAACCCTCTTGGCATTCTTCTTTAAGAGAGAAGCCACAAAAGCATAAAGGTTTAATCTGCATGTATTTGAAATTATTATATTATTTATGAGGGAAATATTCAAGTAAGGTGCATTAGTTGCTCCAAACATGTCTCAGTAAAAAACTATCTCTGCCTATATTCCACAGATTGTACCCTCTCCATAAAACACCCAAGTATTATAGAAAATTTGGTGAATGTTACACTTTCCATTTGAGAAATCAGGTTGGTTTATTACAAAAGACCCAAATAAATTAGTCAAAGAGAAAAAACCCAAACTCTCTGATACAAGGAGCCTTTGGAAAAGGATCTGAAGAAACTCCTCTGGAAATCAAAATGTAATGTTTAAAGGTCATTGGTTCACATGAGTTTAACATCTTACTGCCTGGTGTTAGCCTCAGAGCTTGTGTCTTGCATGAGTGTCCTGAAAGCCTGAGTGATCTATCTTCAATACTGTGCAATGCTCTTTCCCACTCCTGCATCTCAGCCAAGTCTAGCTCTGGAACAACACCCTTTTTCAAGCATGTAGAAAAAGTATTTTTGTGCTGGACTAATGGTGGTGCCTTGGGTTCTTTATCAGAGTAGCTATTTGAAACTTCATGAGGTCTTAAGTCTGAGAGCAAGTGCCAGAGCTGATGCACCAGAAAATAGATTAGATGAAGTGGTGAAGACTTTTTTACTATATAAATGTAAGGAGCCACACAAAGAAATCTTTTCTCTAAGTTTGTGGCTCTTTATTTCTGGTGTAAATACCATGCATCAACAAGGATGGAGAAGCTTGTATGGAAAGCTGTATTTTAAGTAAAGGTACAGTTACAAGAAAAACTAAAGATTTCCCTTAAAATAAGGGTCACTTAAATAGTGCAATGACATTCTTGTGACACTAGCCTTTAATCTCTTGCCCAAAGGAAGGAAGGTCTGCTTCACTTGCTTTTTTAAACATGGACTTGGAAAACCATATATTCCTGATTAAGAAGGGAAAAAAATTAGTAAGTAATCCCAGGGCTCCAAGGAGCTATTCAGAAGCTTAATGTTTAGATGTAATCTTCTGGTGATTACGTAATAATTTCCCCTCTCTGCCCATTCCAGAGGGGATATGAGATACTACAGTCTACATGCCTGGTCTTGAATGTTTAGTTCCAGGTGTGAGAGCTCACTGTAGTTGCCTAGAGAAAGGCGAAGTGTACATGTCATTCTGGGAGAGACAGGTCCTAGTTCCAAGGAGAGGCAATAGAAGGTGGTGTGTTACCCCACTCAGGGTTAGGCTCTAGGAGCTATGTAGGAGTTGGCAGACACAATTAACAAGCCTGAAACAACAACTGCCTTGAGAGCCAGCAAGAAGTAAAAGACGGGAGCAGCCCTCAAGTAGGAAAAGTAAAATAACTGCAACAATAGAAGGACAAATCTAATCTCACATAAAAACACCGATAACCCATCTGAGACCTGGAGATGAAATCAACACGCTGATATTAAGGAACACAGACCACAAGAAACAACAAGTTTGGAAACTTTCATGGAACAAAATCAGTGACTGGCTTTTCTGTGGAGTATCTGCCAGCTCCTGCTGCACACAGTGGTCAGAAGGGGGTTTCGTAAGTGCTAGAGTGAACGTTTACACCTATTAAGATGTGGAGAAAAATAAAGAAAAATCCAAGCACGCTGTTATTTGGTCCATTGCAAGTCCATTGAAGCACTGACATGGTGGCCTACTCTTTCCAAATCCTGGTTACACGCAACTTATATCTGAAAATGACTGATACATCACAGCACACATACACAGATTTTGCAAGGTGATATCTAGGATAGTCCCAGACAGATAAATCCTGCATGCAAAGCTAGTCTGACATGTCAGATTCACAGTATATGCAATATTGTCTTGCTCAGAGAAGTTGCACAGTAAGTACCAGTCTGGAATCACACTCCTTGCATATGCATGTTTTATCTGTCCTTACAGGAAAGTCTGAGTTCTCTCAATACACAGCGTCCTGCACATCCAGAAAGACACCTTTGGCAACAGAAATACAGGGGAAATCATGCCATGTATGCTCTTCCTATGAGAAACTGCAGTGACCATGTAATAATATGACACACCCTGTGTTAAACAGGACGTTCTGTACCACATGGGATCCTCAGCACTTGCTGACATTTATTTCTGTGACCACACCACACTATGCTTACCCAGGAGAGTGCAGAGGTCAACATCAGTGTATGCACACGAGTTTGGTGGACAGAAGACACTGTGTGATTACCTAATATTTAATTAAGTTGCAACAATAGCACTACTGCCCTTATCCTCACCATGCAAGCTCAGCTACAAAGCAACACGATGGCTGTACTGAAGCTTTGGGATAAAATATCAGTAACCCCTGAGACATGACAATTATCAAGTCACTACCACTGTTCCCCCCATAACATAAGGATAGTCTGTAGAAAGTATATTTATAATCACAGCAAAATTAAAGTTGGGCAAGATACTTTGCAGGTCACTGGTTCAACCTCCTGCTCCCTCCACAGCTATCTTCAAAGATAAACTAGTTTACTCAAAGCCTTTTCCTGTCTAGTTTTGTCTCCAAGGATGGAAAATCCACAGCCACTCAGGGAAAGTGTTCTGCTACTTGACCACTCTCACTTTGAACTTTTGTTTTCATATATACAATTGGAATATCTCTGGGTGCAGCTTCTCACTTTTGTCTCTCATCCTGTTGGTGACCATCTCAGAGAGAAGCCTTGTGCCATCTTCCCTATAATTCCCTCTGGGAAGGTGCATGTTGTGATTAGATCCTGGTGTGGCCAAACCCACTTCCTCACACAGCACGTGCTCCAGCCCCTACCATCTCAGCAGCCTCTGCTGAACTGGCTGTTCCCAAACTGGACCGTGTGTATCCAGCGTGGCTTCACCAGTGCTGCACACAGAGCTCATGCCTGCTGGGTATATGGATAATGCAGCCCTGCAGGTGTTGAAATCCCATGAGGAACTTCTTTTGTCCACCAGGACGGCCAGGCCCCTTTCTACTGGGCTACTTCCAAGCCAGCTGGTTCTCAGCCTGTGAGGACAGTCTGTCCCGCATTCAGGACTTTGCCCTTGTCTCTGCTGACCAACACAAGGTTCTCACTGGCCACTCCTGAAGCTTGGCAAGCGTGCTCTGACTGGCAGCTGTGGCCTCCTGTGTATCAACTATCTCCCTAGCCTGGCACAGGGATCAGCTGAAAACTTGCTGAGGATGCACTCTGCACCACCCCGTGTGGTGAACTTGTCACACAAGACTCGCTCCAGTATTGATCCCTGATCCCTTCTAATGGGGCATCAGTCAAGACTTAAACCAATGAGACACTACCCTTCAAGCCTGGTGGTACAGCCAGTTTTTCACACAGTCTGCCTACCCCACCAACATCTCCCCAGTTAGAAGGTTATCAAGGAAGTCTACCAAAAGCCCTAATAAAGACAAGCTTAAATGGCATACTCTGCTTTCCTCTTGCTCACTAAGCCCAAAGTCAGTGACACTGGGTCAGACATAACTGAACTTGTACTACCAGCCTTTGTTCAATCACCTGCAGTATTCTAAATGCCATGGACTTTCAGTTGTCATGGGGTGTGAGCACAAAATAAAATTGGCCAGCTCCCTCAACATTCACGTGAGTGCCATGTGGTCCAGTGGACTTGTATATGCCCAGTTTGACAGAGTGGACTTCCTGTGGGTAGTTTCCCTCCTCTGCCCAAACCCGGATACCAGCCCACAGAAGCTAAGGAGATGTGGAAGGGGTTTTTTCCAGCAAAGTCTAAGATGAAAGAGGTCTTTTCTTTTTCCTTGACCTTTATGGTCAGTTCAATCACCCAGTTCTGCAGCAGGCCCACATTTTCCCTGTCCTTCTTTTGCTGCCAATTCACCCGTAGAAGCTCTTTATGTTGCCCTTCATGTCTTTCAGTTGCAACTCCAGCCAAATTTTGGCTTTCCATATTCCACTCCTCTACTAAAACACCGACCATCCTTCTCTACATGAAGTGACGGAATCTCAGACTAGTGTAATTTGCTTACTATCTGCTGAATGATTTTTAGAAATGCTGTTTAAGGAAGGTGCTTATCTTTCATCCTTATCTAATTTTTTGGAAGTTGCAAGCATATCCAGGTGCCTGTTCAAGCATTTATTTAGCTGGTACTGTGGAAAATGCCATTGTTCTAAATTATTCTTTCTTCCTTTGTTCTTTGTTGTCGACTGGTTTCCAGCAACCTCAAATTTGGTGCAGAAGAAAAGGGAAAGCATACACACTTGACAGGGAATCAAACAATTAATTATCTTCATCATGCAGCTTTGACTGCTAATCCATCTCGCAAGGATTTTCTCTCATATGTTGCAGTATTACAGCTCTGCTGAAGCAGCCTCACATGGTTATTATCAAATAACCCAGGCCCTTAAAGAGAGTTCCTTCCTATTATTCAGATCTGGACTATGTGTTCCATCCTCCTCTAAAACAAAATGGGGGGAAAAAAATTTTTTAAAAAGAGCTAAATTAGCCAAAGTTTATTTGTTCTAGTCAGCTCATGAACGATAAATTCAAGGGTTGTTTTTTCTTATTTGACTTTCCAGACCTAGAAAATGGAAGTGTTTCTTGCTTTTCAAGTATTTGTATTTAGTCTAGAACGTCCCAAGACAGGTTTCTTACATTCAAGAGATACCTTAAGAGATACACTTGTTCAAAATATTCTACATTGGTAATTTCATTGGTTGTTTTTGACAGGGAGTGATTGGTCTCTTCAGTTTCCCAAATTATCCCAATAAATAAGAAACATTTCTCCAACATTTATTCTATTAAAGATGTGGATCTATACAACAGGAAGTTGTCTAAATTACAATATAGTCAGAATTCTCCATATTCTGCACAGTTATGTATTACACCTCTGCTTCAGTAACATGGCTGATACTACAACTGTATTTAAGGCTGCCAAAATTCCTCTTCTAGGTGTTTATAGTTTGTTATTTTTTATAGCTGAATTGTTGCATTAATTCTCTACTTTTGGGAATCTTTGAAGGTGCCTGAATATGATGAACTCATACTTCTGTTATTATAATAGAGTCATCTGTCTCAAGTGACACGGGTTTTGTATTTACCAGTTGATTCTCTAATTGTTCAAAAAGCTGCACACTTATTTGGATTATTAAATCTGCCCTCTCTCATCTGGGTGCAGAACAGAATCAGATCCAAATCAGGGCTCAGCTGATGAAAAATTGACAAAGCATGGTGCCATTACGCCTTTCACAATTCTCTTTTTCCTGTGAGTGTGCCAGCCCCAGACCTGTCTCCCAAGATCCCTCCTGGTGACTAGGGAAAGCCTAGCAGAAGTAAAAACCATCTCTATGACTAGGAAAGCTGTAAGTGACAAAGGACAACAGGAGTAGAAGGTGGGAAGGGGTTTTTACCAAATCCCATCCCCGGACACTGAGGTGGGAAAGAATGATGAGCAACTTTACCTTCCTGAAAACCTAGTCCTGATCTTTAAAGTTCACTTTCAGGTGCCTTCATAGGGTCTGCACTGCTCTCTGTACTGTTCCTGTCATCTTTACCCAAGTCTTCGAATTACAGATTCAATGATGGCATCTGGGGAGGACCAAGAAAGAACTCAAGAATGCCAAAAACACAGAACAATGGAAATGAGAGTATATACAGCAGCAAAGTGGCTAAAACACAAGCCTTGTGTTCTCCAGCAATGGTTGGTGAGCTAAGGAACACAAAATCAACATTCTCCTCTCTGGAAGACCAGTGTTGATTTTAACCCTACAGCCACACCTGGGCAGAGGTCAGGGACAAAGCTCTTTCCAACCTCTCCCTCTGGCGTAAGAGTGTTTTGGCTGTTATCAGCCAAATATCTTCTGCAGCCTCTAAACAGGGCCAAGGTATCTACTTCAGCTGGCCAGGCCTCCATGAGGTCTCATCTCCTTCTCTGGTTTCACTCCTTTCATGTATTTTGTCTCTTCATGCAGTTCTCCACTGCTCTTGGGCCTGCAGTTTCCCTCAGCTGGACTTTTCAAAGTTCCACTCAAAGCAACGCACTATTGTTCAAACTTACTAGTTTAACCTAAGTCAGTACCTCTAAAACCTCAGCTTCTGAAGGGGAAGATAATTAGATATTAACCTCAGCTTTCAATAAGGAAAAAAAGTTTTATTTCTCTTTGGGCTTTGGAGAAAAGTTCGAGCATACCAAAGATAAAAATTCTAGGCTCTAAACCAAATAACATAAAACATATTATTTCAAGATGCTATTTTTAAAGACCGAGATTTCACTCATCTCATGACTTTTGACTAGAGATTTGGCTCAGGATTTGAGTTTGCCTTCCATCACACGGGAAGGTTAGCAGGGAGAAACCACAGGGCAGAGACTGGGACCCTTAAAGTTCCCACTATCTTCCAACAGCCTGTCCTCACAAATGTGCCCCAACTCTCAACATTCCTGTAAGATCTACAGCAAAACTGCCATTTCCCCTCTTTTTTCGTGCCAACACATGCAGTTGGCTACAAAAACAAGACCATCACCGGGTCGGAAACCTTCCAGTAACCAACCTGGGCAACACCAGGATGCCACTTCATTAAGAATTTTCCTTTTTTAAAAAAACCCAAACACAGAATCATAGAATCAGGGTTGAAAGGGACCTTAAAGACCATTCCATTCCAAACACCCCTGCCATGGGCTGGGACACCTTCCACTAGACCAGGTTACTCAAAGCCCCGTCCAACCCGACTTTGAACACCATCAGGGTTGGGACATCCGAACCTCCTTGGGCAACCTGTTCCAGTGTCTCACCACTCTCACATGAAAGAATGTCTTCCACACACCCAACCTGATTTTCCTCTCTTTCAGTTTGCACCCATTTCTCCCTGTCCAGATTGCACCAGGAAACTACCTGAGGCCGGAAATTACCTGGTCACCTCCACGGTGTCACAGGGACGGCCGGTCCCACCGGGACACGTCGGGGCAGCTGGCGCCCACCGCACCTCGTGAGCGACCACCCTCGCCCCTCTGCCGCCCCAGCGCTGCCAGGCGCGGGCACACGCCCGGGACCCCCGAGACCCCCTCGGGCACGACGGCCACGACCCCCGCAGGCGCCGCAGGACCCTGCGCGGGCAGGCGGTGACCCGGGCGGTGCCATTGGGGCGTCCCCGTCCCCCCCGGGGGCCGCCCCACCACCGCCCCCCAGCAGCCGTGGGGCCGTGCCCACCGCGGCC
>VZTH01016965.1:975775-1080662 GCA_013397815.1 Aleadryas rufinucha
GCAGGGCCCTGAGCTGGGCTGCCTGGGCGCCCAGAACGGGGAGGCCTCGGCGGGCACGGCTGCCGGTGACCAGCTGTCCCACGCCAACGGGCTGCTGCCCTCGGCCAACAGCGGCGGCCCCGGCGGCGGCAGCCCCGGCGGGCTCGGCGTTAACAACGGGGTGCCCGCCGCCGGGGGGCCCGGCCCGGCCGCCGCCGAGCTGGGGGGCGGCGGCGGCAGCGCCCTGAAGAAGAAGAAGCGGCTCTCGCAGTCCGACGAGGACGTGATCCGGCTGATCGGGCAGCACCTCCACGGGCTGGGGCTCAAGTAAGTGGCCGCGGTGGGCGAGGGGCAGCGCGGCCGGGGCGGGAGGGAGGCGCCTTCCTTCCCTGTGGCGCCCTGACCGGAGGGTCCCCCCGGGGCCGGGGCAGCCCCGCCGGGGAGGGTCCGGCGCGGGGTCCCCGTGGAGGATGGGCAGTCCGAAGCGGGGAGGAGGGTAGAGGAAGGGACCCCCGGCGGGAGGGGGGTTGGTGGCCGAAACTGCCCCGTCGCAGCCCGGTGGTCTCCAGCGAGGGGAGAGTAGTGCCCGGGTGCGAGGCAGAGCGGTGGGGCAGGCCCGCTCCCGGAAAAATGGAGCTGGAGCTGTGTTTTCCAAGCCTGTGCCGGTGTCTAGCTAAGGGACAGGACAGGAGCTTCCCCTGCCAGGGATGGCAATATGGAAGTCGAGTTGCACACCGATAAGGGTAGATCAATACAAATGTGTTAGTGGGGGAGAAGTTATCTGGTAAACATAATGGAGCCCGCAGCTGGGAGTGGGGGGGTGGCTTTTCGCAGATGAGCTCCAAGATTTGGCTTGTCAGCTCGGAGGAAGTGACACAAAGTAAACTGCCACTTAAGCAGGCTGTTTGGTTTCACTCTGGAAACCTTTGGCCCTCTAAATGGTGAAGGTCTTTCTAGATTTGTGCTGGACACGTGTTTTTGCTAATAATCTTACTCGTAAACAAGAAATTAGTATGTTGGCCCTTTCTTAAAATCAGAATGGAGAAAATAATTTCCCAGTGGTGTAGGGGAAGTCTTAAGTATTTAATCATAACACTTAGTGAGTAAAGCTAAAGCTAGTCAGCATGTCATAATTTTGGAAAGAGGCTAGAGAAGTCCTGCAAAGTGCTTATGTAGGTGCCACAAAAGAAGTCTTCATAACACTGCAGAATGGGTCAGCTATAAAGAACATATTCCATAAAATAAATTGCCTCTGACACAAGAGGCAAGTTTACAGCAGCAGACAACTCGTGACTATTCATAGACGACACCACAGTAAATAAGCTATTTTTAGTATAAAAGGGGGAGGGCTACAGGTTCCTGAGTTTGTTTATTTTTTTTTAAGGAGCCAGTCTTTTAAGAAGTGGTGAAGAAGAAAAAATTAGGCCTGTGCCAGATGTTGTAGCTCTCCTTGTTCTTTTAGGGGGGAGGTAGGGAGGGGGCAGGGGATGGCAGCCAGTAGCTAACAGCTTTCTAGACTGTATCTTCCTTCATGGAGTTTATCTTCTGTGCAGGGATGGCTATGGTGGCTGGTAAGTCACATACTTTATGGTACTTCAGTGAAGCTTTCAAGCTCCTTGACAACTTGCTTTAGGTAGAGGTAGCTTTTTACGTGTCTCAGGCAACTGAGATCATCTTCTTGAACAAGCATCTGAATCTGGTCATAGTGTTCTTGTTTTATTAAAGTTACTTTAAGGGATGGTAAACTGTTATCATAGCAGGCGGTGTATTTGTGAGGGTGAAACTGGTCGGGTTTTTTTACACTGTATCTCTCCTGCAGCCAGACTGTTGATCTCCTCATGCAAGAGTCAGGATGTCGTTTAGAACATCCTTCAGCTACCAAATTCCGCAATCATGTCATGGAAGGAGAATGGGATAAGGTAACGTAGGGCTTATAGGACTGTATTAACCACTGTTGAAATTTATAGTATCTGTGAGAGAATTCAAAATTCACCCTCCTTATATACTTTTTTTTTTTTCTTATGCCGATTTCTGCAGGCTGAGAACGACCTGAATGAACTTAAGGCCTTAGTGCATTCTCCGCATGCAATTGTGGTAAGAGGCACACTTGAACTCTTTCGGAGCTGTGTAGTTGGACTAATTGTAGTGTTATAATCTTTCACTATGGAGTTGGTTGTCCATAGTTCTTATTTTCTCTTTTTTGTTTACTTTAAGCTGTTTGCATGCTATCTCAAATGTCATACTAATCTGAACTTTTTATTCTGTTGCAGAATGTGAGATAGGCAGCCCAGAAGTATTGAGGCTAAGATTTGGTGTGCTGAATATTAAAACTCTATTAAACATACCTAACTGATAAAATACAAATCCTGTCACAGTCCTGAAATAGGTCAGTTTCTGTAGAAACTGCCTATGTTGAATATTAATTTCAACCTTGAAATACTTCTCACAATCTCTGTGTATATAGGAGTTAGGTTTTCTTGAGGGAAGAGAAGTTTAGAAATAAAATGTAGTAATACTAATGTGGAGTTGGCATTGTAATAGCACATTACAAGAATATAGAGGCTGCTATAGACTGTGAACAATACTGCTGCTTTTCCAGATGGCTTTTAAAGAGCAAATGCATTTGTATTGCTGTTTGGGATTTTATTTAGAGCTCTTTCTCTTTGGGTGGCTTTTTTTTTTTTTTTTTTAAAGATGAACCTAGAAATAGAAGGTCGGTGGATCCTGTGACTTGACAACTGCAATATGTGTTGTTATAATTTCAGTTGCTTTGAGTGAAGTATTTGTTGTTTTGATTTTTGTATCTCAAGATGAAAATCATTACTTGGCTCTTCAAAGAGCTTGTTCTGTTGTGTTTGAACGTTTATTTTAATGAGATGAAGTTGGAACAGCTATGGTCACTTAGGAAACAAACAGTAGCAAGGCTTTTTGAAGTGTCTGTGACTGTAAACAATGAGGAATCAGCTGATGGCTGTTTAGTTCCACTTCTAGCTGATTCATTTGTTGTCAAGACAATTTCCTGTCTGGTGGGGGAGGGAGAGAAAGAGAGAACAGGAAGTGAAGTAGGAAAAACAAATGTTTAACAAAACATCGGGGTACTTGACAGAAGTTTACATTTGGTTTTATCAATTTGGTCAAAGCTTAGCACCTCTTAATTAGAACAGTAGTTCACTTTCTCTTTTCTCAAAGACTTGAGGGAGTTTAGAATATTGCATGCAGCTTTCAATAGTTTGTGCAAACTTAAAGTATGGAACTGCTATATGGGATATGAATGGTCATTTGAAACAAATTTTCTCATGTTTCTGACTTCTGAAGTTACGAAGTTTGTCTGTAGTATGAGAGTGTTTTGCATGTCAGTGAATCAAGTGGTTTAATTGAGTTATCAACATTGTATTTTTTGGAGAACTCAATTTGAGAAAAAAGAATGTTTTCCTTCTCTTGTTCAGAAGGGCTCTGAGAGCATTCTCTAATGTTGATGTCTTAACTGGTTCCATAAAGCTTGGTGCAATAAAAATACTTGGTTTAGACTGAACTTTACCTGAACCAATATTAACTGTTTTCTTTTTAAAGTTGATCTCCTTTATATAAACTTGGTGTGATTTAAGCAGGTAACAGTTTTGAATGTCTTACATGTGTGTGTTAGTAACACAGCATTATTTGCAAGGATGAGTTGAGCTTGTGTGTGTTCCATTGCATGCACACAGTCTCCTCCTCCCTCCCTGTCCAGATTTTTGTGCACATGATTGAGATTCTGAGTGGATATTAGTGTTGTCAGCAGCTGGGAAGCTAGAGAAAGATCATTACAGGTAAGGAGGGATGCTTTATGCTCTGTAGGTGTTCCCTACTGCAGTAAAGTCAGAGCTAATGAAGCTGATAAATGTCTTGATCAGGAAAAGTCCAAAGAAGGTGCTGCTGCAGGTAACTCTTTAAAAATAGAAAATTGGATTTTAAGTTTCCTGATTTGTGACTCACACTGTGTGACTAGATGTTTTAAAAATGTGTGCATACAAGAAGAATGGGTACCTAAAAATTTAGATGACACAGAGTATTTAACTAAGTAGGGTGTGTGTTTTGTGGTTTGTTTTTGGTTTGTGGTTTGGGTGGGTTTGTTGGGTTTTTTTTCCTTATAGTTAATATGACCTGGACAAAATAACCAGGATACATAGCTTCTTTTGAAATGTCTGGTCAGTGAAGGGGAGATGCATATGTATTTTAGAAATTCTACTTGTGTTTAATTTCCTGATTTCTGCAAAGTGATTTAAGTTCGGCAGGTGAAAACACTTAAGTGTGAAATGGCTGATCTCAATTTTTAAAGCTTTGATGCAGTTTGTTGATAGGGGGGGGAGGAGGGTGTGGCAGCACACAGGACAGTTTGCTATTTCTATTTGTGTCAACACAACTGAGTGCGGTACAGTATTTTATTAGTCATTTTTACTTCTCCAGTGTGTAAGATACAGCTGTCTTAGACAATCTGTAGGTAAACTTCATAATTGAATCAAGCATGATGTTTTTCCTTGAGTAACAGTTAGAAAACACCAACTTCAAGCCAGCCAGAGGTTTTGCTTACTTTGGGATTACTCAGGCATATGATGGCATCTGTCTTGGGTACTTAATTGAACCTAGAAAGAAACTTGGAGATTACTCCTCTACAGTCATCTAGAAAATACCTTCAAATTGTTCTCTTTACTTATTCTGGAGGTATACAGCCTGCAGCAGGCAATACAATCTAAAAAGTAAGTTAAATATTATCATTTGAGTAAAGTGCTCCACCTGCCTGCATGGTGTCCTTCTTGCTACCAGCATTAAGGGCAGTTCCCTATTTGAGTTAATTACTCCCTGTGTGGCAGGACTTGGTATAGTTGAAGCCTCATTAAATTCCTTGCTGAATTCTGTAGAGCAGAGTATTATCTGCCCTTTACATATCAGGACATTTAAGTTTTGGATTGTTTTTAAGTGCTTTCATCAGTGTTTTACAAAACTATCAAAATAAAGACTACAGGATAAAGAAAACTGAGGTCTTAGTTCTGCAGGCTGTAAGTAGATGGCTACTGTGTTGAGCTTATTATCAGAAATTATCTGCTGATAATTTCACCCTGTATTTTAGTTACCTATTCAGTTTCAAAGAACAGTTGTTTCAGCAATGTTTACTTATTTTGAGCTCCTAGTACATTAATAAAACCGTTGTGGAGCATGTTAAGATAGGCAGGTTGAAAATAACACCAAAATCTAAACCTTAACTTAGGTTATTTTGCATTTTGCTTGTTAAACTTACGAACATATGCTGCTGGTTACAGTTACTGATCAGAATGACCCAATTTCTTGCCTGTGGTAGTATGTTTGTCCTGCTCCTTTCACATCTTTCTTTGCTGAGGTTTTCACCTTTGGTTACATAGCGCTGGTGAGTTATGGTACTTGCCAGACTTCTAGAATTTAGGGTTCTGGAAGGGGCTTTCCTACTAACAGATAGGACAAGGAAGGAGTACAGTACTAAGCATTCATATTAGCAATCGAAGGCTATAGTTTGAAGAAAGAAAAATGCTAATAGTGCATATACTGAAAGAAACAAACAAAACCCTGTAAATCTGTTAACTCTTAGTTTTGCCCCAGGGTAATCCGAGTTCAGTTTACAGTTAAATAATAGCTTGTAGAAGCAGCAAAGTAATGCACTTTATCCTCATCCTTTCTATAGAGGTGAAAGACAGGATGAGGTAGTAATAACTGAACAAAATCAGCCAGACTGCAGTGCTGAGACTTGGATTGGAGTTTTCTGGAGGTCCTTCAGGGTGAGGAATCTTGGCCATAAGCTAAGCAATGGTGGTGTCTGAATTTTAAATTGTTCAATAGTAATGAGTGTAATGATGTTGAATTTCCTTTGCAAACACTGAGATGATAACAAATCCCAGGCACTTGTGTTACTTTGATATGGTTTTGATTATGATAATTTTGATTTCCCTTCTTTGTAAGGCAGCTAAAGAATATGGAGAAAGAATAAGCTACTTAAATAGTGGAGTTTGTGCTTTTACTTTACAGTTGCCAATATTATAAACAGTTATCTCTCCTTCTAGAAGAGGTTGTTCAGGCTGTAAAAGAGATGATGTACCAAAAATGGTCTTGGATGTCTTAGAAGGTGGTGTTGGAAGAAATTAGAAATACTATTAGGAGGGCATAAAGGAGTTGAGAGAAATCTGTTTGTCAGCAAAGTCACTAATTGCACAAAAATGAGAAGTAGGAGACAGAGTATCCTAATGTTGAAAAATGACCTGCAATGTGATGTTACTGGGGTGTGACTTTTGCCTTAAGGAAGTTCATGCCATTGTTTGAGTATGCTGTAGGGCAAGTTTTGGAGCAGTTATCAAAATAGCTTAGCAGATCAATTTTAATTTCCTCATCAAGACTTTAGTCCCTGCCCTTTGCTATCGATAGGTTACTATTTCAAACTGCTTATCTTTTATTCTAGTTCTCCATTATGGCAACAGTAGCTTGCTGCATGAAATGTATAATACTTTGTTTTTCTGGAGGCCTTTATAGTTCCTGATATGCCTAAGTCACACGTGGCACTGATGACCTCTTTTTTTTAAACCATACTTTCTAACCTAGAACTGAAATTACACCTCTTTGGCAACAGCATTCTGAGTGGTAGTATTCCTGCAATGCTTTCATGGAATTGCTGGGACTGATGTTATAAACCCCATGTTATAGGGCTTTTTTGCTCTTTTTACTTTTTTCTCTAACAAAATGAAATTTATGTGCCAAGTCCTAAAAGTAAGGAAGGAGAAAAGGTAGGTTATCACATTTAAGGGAAATATGATATAAATTTAATAAATATTATATGCGGTGAATGGAGAAGGAAGATAGGGAGGGATTACAGTTTTTATTACAAAGTGGAAATATCAGGCTATTTTTTATCTGGTGGTGATCATCAGTGTGAGGTGACCAAGGAGCAGTGAAATAGTGTGTGTCTGCTACCTGGGCATCTCCATATATCCTAGAGAGCATGTGCACAGCTGGGGGAGGAAGCTCTTATCCCTCCTGCTGCTGATATATAAGCAAACAGCGTGAGATCTGCTGGCCTGCTGCATGGAGCCAACCACTGGGCTTGTAAATAATTGGGATATCTTTCGTTTGGTTTTTCACATGTCAAAACATGGAAAAAAAGTTGTCTCAACTGGAAGAACTGTACAGTAATGGTCTAATAATTCCAATATTCAAATAAACTAAAGAGCTGGATTGGGAGTGCAATACAGGTTTGCCTGTCAGATACAGGACAGCAGAGCACTACAGACAAGTTTGAACATAAATCATCTTTACTGTGTCATGTTTTATGCTTCACAAAGCTGTGTGGTAAGTTAATAGCACTGTATGTGGAAACTTCATTCTTTTGAAGAACTGAGTGTCTCTGGAAAGGAAAATGCTTTATGTTTTAACTTTGGATTTAACATGTAGTAAGCCTTAAACTTTCATGTGAGCTTTAATTGGTCAGGAACATCTTAAACTTCCCAATTATCCCTCTGCTTAAGGAGGCTGGGAGTGTGTTTGAAACTAAGTAAACATTGACCGAATATGAGCATGAAAATAGTGAGGTACTTGAGGTCTGATGAAAGCAAAGGAAACTGGTGATTGAACTGGTGGTGTATTCATTAGAAAAGCAAATGTAATTTGCTGCACTTTATCTCCAGTCTGTTTCTCACCAGTATGTCTAAGCTTGTACATTTTCCTCTTTAACCTGGTGAGTTTTGTGGACCAAAACAATAATTTGTCTGATAACTGCTAGTAGTAAAGAATGTGTACAAACACAAGATAGTTGGTTTCATCCAGAAACAACCAAACTGTGTTTCTACTAAATTAGTATTAGAAATTTCTAGGACTTCAGGTTTTTTTAATACAATAACTTAATGCCTAATTTCCCCCTTTTTTTTTCTATCCACAGATACTTGTTGTTAGAATAGCAGGCTTGATTTTTTTTTTTTTTAAGAAAACAACCAAAACCTGTACCAGTGAAAGGAACACTATGAAATAACAGCACTTAATTCAGAGAGTTGAAGTAACTCATAAAGATTTGAAACTATTTTTTTCTGTAATCCTGAAAACAACACCCAAGAAAAACAAGTTAACAGGGAACTACAAAAAAACCCCAAAGCCTCAGGCAGTGTCAGTTTGTTACTGCTATATGTTACGCAGCTATGCAAACAATCCCTGTCAACTCCTATGTAAGCAGTGTGAGAACTTGTGAGTTGTCCTGTTGTGTTCTGTGCTGTCATGCAGTCTTAAGTGAATAGCTGATTTGGGGCCCTTTTCTTGATAGGATGTTACACTGGAAAGCCTGTCTAATGCAGGGTTTGAAGAATGATGACTAAAGAGAGAGCAGGTGAAAATGGGACCCATTGCAGGGGGGATCTGAGGAATGAGATAGAAACGTACTTGGCGCCCCATCAGGCAGGGAGGAAATTCATGGATAGCTTGATTGCTGCAATGTTGTTGAAAACCCAACAAAAGAAATTGAGTAATGAAACATTACTTAGAGCTATATTTCTGAAGGGCATAGTAGAATGGTTTCTACTGTTCTGTTTAGGCTCAAACGTTTTCTGAAACTTCAGTCAACCTTTTTCCCCTGACTGCTGCTTTCTGTCATGTCAGAGGATGAAGTTTTTGCTGCTGCAGCAGAAGTACCTGGAATACCTGGAGGATGGCAAGGTCCTGGAGGCACTTCAGGTTCTACGCTGTGAACTGACACCTCTGAAATATAATACAGAACGCATTCATGTCCTCAGTGGGTAAGTGTTTGGACTTTAAGAGCTCTTGCAGAGTTTAAGGAATTCTGTAGCTTTTGATAGCTGATGTTGTGAAGACTCAAGCTGTATTAAAGCTACTATCCTGGTGATTAATAAACTGTAGTGAGATGTGATAAAATGCTGAGTAAAGAATACTGTTCAGTAGACAGTATTTTGTTTCGCATGCTTGAAAACAGCCTGATGATAATTTACTTTAATACTACTAGAACCCAAATTAATATGTATGTACATATGTATGGTCATCTGATCTTGAGAATTATTAGCCAGTTGCTTTATAATTGAGTTAAGTGAGTATAATCTGGTTTGTTCTTAGATGAAAATAAGACATTTCTACCTTCCTAAAATTGCTTGTGTTTTGTTTTCTTTTTCTATGGGCAGTTTGCAGACATTTGTTCAGAAGACGTGTTTGTGTGAAATAGTTCTTTGCCTTTTTCCCTATTGGTCTTAAGCTTAAGTCACCTGTTCCCAGTTCATTAAAAACGTTATGATCTGTATTATGCTTAAAAGTGAAAAGAATGATTCCAAAAAGACTTGATCTGTTGGTATATGTGCACTTTTGAAACAGGTACCTGATGTGTAGCCATGCAGAAGACTTGCGTGCAAAGGCAGAGTGGGAAGGGAAAGGAACAGCTTCCAGATCTAAACTTTTGGACAAACTCCAGAGTAAGATGTTCTAGTGCTTAGAATTTCTTCTCACCTCTGTTAAATCCAGTATAACTTACATATCCCAGGGAATTGACTGTTTGCTGATTGGTTGGGGTTTTTTTCTTGGTTCATGGGGATGCCTTTAGGTGCCTTTACCCTTTGGTCTTCTGTCTACCTTTACCCTTTGGTCTACCTAACCTTTTGGTATCTCTGATGAACTGTTTGTAATAAGAACTGTTATTTCTTAGCTCTGCTGCATGCAGTAGTGATATACCTTGGTGATTAGACATGTGGTTTAGGGAGGGGTGGGTGTGTGTTATAAATGCTAGCTGTAGCAAGTGGTGGAAACTAAGTGTGGTCTATAACCACTGGTGATACTGGTACTGGTTGATAGTGGTCTCATTCTTTGCTCTGAATTATGGTTTCTCCTCTCTCTTGTGGCTGTTGTAATACTATCTACCAGAGTTGTAAAACCCATGGTATTTTTTGTTTTCATAGTGCTAATAGACAATTCCTTAAATGAACACAGCTGATACTGTTGTTTTACCATGTTATAGATTTTGTTAAATACTGGGTTTTGAGTTAGCTTGTGTAGATGGTGCTTGTTGGCCAGGACAACATGCTCTGTAACAACAAATACCTTGCATACAGCTCTGCTTTCCAGAAGTTCATGCTTCTAATTCCAGGTATATAGCTGTAAATTTGACAAGCTGTGTGCTATTATTTACTAAGGTCTCTTCCAAAACCACTCAAATCAAATTATGTGTAACTTGCTTTTGATAAGTCTTTTTTTCTTCATTTGTTTGTTTTTTCTTACTAACTCCTCTGAAGCCTACCTACCCCCATCAGTGATGCTTCCTCCGAGGCGTTTACAGAACCTGCTCCGCCAGGCTGTGGAACTCCAACGGGACCGGTGCCTATATCACAACACAAAACTAGACAGCAATCTAGATTCTGTCTCGCTGCTAATAGATCACGTTTGTAGTAGGTAAGAAACCTTCCTGACTTCTGAGATGGGCAACAGGATCTTTTCTTGGTCTTTTAAAATAATCTGATTGTTAGCAGAAACATGAAAGCTATTCTGAGCTGGTTTAACAGGATTTTACTGGAAAAAAGCGGTTCTCGCTAAATGAGCCGTGGAGGTGGGGAGTAAAGGTGTGTAGAGGAAATTTTGGTAGCTGGATGTGGGATAATGGGATCTGACTGAAGCTTTAAAATTGTAATCAGATTGGTATAAAAAGATGATATTGCTATGCTAATCCTTAGTCACTTTTTTGTTGTTTTGGACAGCCAGTCTGTTTATTCATCAACACAGGATTACTGTGTTTTTTTCACTGGACAATCAATAGTGTGTTGCTTATCCAGACTCTGTCTTCAAGGTTACTGGAATGCAGAAAGCCTACTGAGCCATGCTTCTATGAACTCAGCTTTCAGCTGTAACTTTCAATAGTGGACACAGGTGCTTTTAGACACAAAGGTTAAAACAGAGGAGAAATGTGCAACAGATGTTTCTGATTTACATAATATGTAATATGAATAATATAAAGAACTATTTTTCTCAGATTTGTAAGGTAGTAAGAATTGAGTGTCTCTTATACCTTTGTATTGGCTCTTTAGACTGTCTGGATAACTTTTTTTTGGTGACAAAATGGATGCTGCTTCTGACCCTTCAAAATGCAATACTCTAATAGACATGAAACAGAAAGATGTTTGTTTTTAACCAGTGGCTGACTTGAGCAGTTTTTGCTCATCCAGCAAAACTTGGCTAAGGACCTAAAAACCCAATGTAGCTTCTATGGAAAACTGCTGTGCTCTGCATGCTGGATTAAGGGAATGAGGGCTAGAACATAAGGGCTGTATGGGACATGCTTATGTATTTGTCCATGTAACAAGCTCATACTTGGGCTTACATGGGAATTGCTTTCATGTTAAGGTTAGCTCACTGGAGGAATTTAATTAGGAATTGAAAAACTTGCTTATAGAAGTTTCTGAACTCAGCTGCTCTGACTTGTATTCTTGGGTTACTTGGAATCAGTTTTTAAAGATGCAGACTTTCAAAGTACTTCACTGTAGCCATCTTAAGGTTTTAAAATTACTATCTTCGGCACTTCATGTATTCAAGTAACCTTTTAGCTTACAATTTTGCTGCATTGCATTGTTTCAGCGGCTCTGTGTGTGTGCGCAGACATTTGACTGTTGCCCATTTTAAGAGCTGTTGGAAATTATCATATACAGGTATTGTGGCTTCCCTCCCTCAGAAGTGAGTCTTAAAATCAGACTTACTAAAAGAGATTTAACCTTTAAATAAGTCCATGAGTAGTATTGGATGTTATGTAACAGGTTTGATATTACTAATAAAACCCCAAGGAGCATTCAAGATCACTGTGAAGAGCATGATTTACTGAAGTCAGGCTACATAGAGCCAGATATAAAAGATACTGCATGCAACAAACCTGGGTTTGAATTACCCCCATCTGAATCTATTTCCTGACATAAAAGTTTGGCCATGGTTTGGGGTTTTGGTTTGTTGGTTCCTTTTTTTTCACTAAAGTAGTACTCCCTAAACTTGCATATTTGATGTGTATATGTATACATGGACACTCAGTGCTAATGTAATTTAAAAAAAAACCCAACAGCAACAAAGCCTCCCGCCAAAATGTACCCAAAAATCCACTTGAAAAGAAAGGCTTCCATTCTGTCCTCATCCTATTGTACCTGCCTATAGCAGGAGTCTGGGTTCAATTTGTGGTGTGCTGTATGAGCTGCTATGCTTGGGCATAGCGAGGTGAGTTAGACAGTGGAAGCCAAACTTTGATGAAGGTGACAGAAGTAACAGTCTAATAGCTTAGACAGTTCAAGTCCTGTACTACTTAAATGAGAGAACATTGATAAGTTTTCCTTTTTTAGTTGGAATGAATCTGGTTTTGACTTATGGCAATATTTTGGTTAAGCATGCTTGAATTGCACTAATAGGCAAAATGTTTAACCATAAAATTCACTTGGTAAGAGTGAGAGATGTGAGTGAGACACTACTGGGAGTGAAGGTGAAGGATTTCATTTTGTTGTGCCAGAGATTGTGATAGTTGAGAATTGATGCTCTTGGGGATGATGACTTTTGGTTTTGAGAGCCTTCAGCCTAGTTGGAGGTGTTGGGGTTTTTTTGGTGGGGCTTTTTTGTTCATTTGGGGTTTTTTTTGTTTTCTTTGTTGAGGAATAAATCTTTCATTGTATGTACAGGGAATAAAAAGGTAGCTATTTAGTGGTTTACTGTATAATTTTGAACTTTTGTAAATACAACAACAGGAAGTGTTATTGGATGCTTTATTTCAGTACGTGAATGGCATAATTCAGGTGTTTTGTGCTGAACAGAATAATTTGTAATGAAACACTTCAAAAAAGATGAAGAAAAACCTCTGAGCTTCAGAAATACCTAATTACCAAAACCAGAAGCTGTTAAGACAACTGGTTCTGGTTTCTTGTTTCAAGACTGCTGATATTTCCTTCCACAGCCTGGTTATTTAATGTAGCTTTGCTCTCTGAGAAGTCAACCTTGCTGGGTTCTGTGTTTCACTTAAGTGAAGAGGACTTTCTGTGGGAGCACTCTGGTCTGAGTTGTGAATAGCATAATTCAGTATTGGGATGTGTCTGCAGCAGCTCTATCAACTGTGTCACCCCTTTTAGGAACCTAAAGGCATCTTACTATGAAAATTATGTGCTCCAGCATTATCCTGCTTGCTTTTCATGTCTACAGAACCTTGGCTGCTTTTCTTAAGCTTTGAGATGGAAGAGCTATTGTTCCATAGAGTATTATTTTGAAATGAAATACGCTGAAAAGACTTTCCTGGAACACAGTGTGCCCCTTGTACTATGTGTGAGTTATGGATGGAGCCTCACCTCCTAGGGAGTTGCTGCTCTGAGTAAAAACATTAACTCATAACAATACAGCTAAATAATAATGAAACACTGCTCTTGTAGGTGCACATGTCTGTGAAGTGCTTGCCTGCTTCCATCTAGACTTCAAGGAAAACAAAGTTGTCTTTCATGGGTGGGGCTTTTTGCCTTGGGTTCAGTGTTCTTCCAGGGGTAACCAGGCAGTTCTTGGTCAGCTGAAAGCAGGAGCAGAACACACTTGTGTTTCTCTATGAGCAAATAAGTATAGACATACCCAAGGAAGCCAATTACAGATATGTATATATATATATATATGTGTACATTTTATCCTCCTCTACCACAGGACAGGAAATGAGACTGTATGGTTGTTCAGTGCTGCTTGATAGTCTTGAAGCACAGTCTAGGAAGCTTCTTCTAGTAAAAGAAAATAGACTGAGAGGGTACAGACACTGTGTGAAGCAGAACTTTTTCTAGCTTCAGGCAAGAAGTAGTTTTTAGGTGTGTGTCTGCCTGGCTGCCACTAAACTGTATTTGTAAACACAAATATGAAGAAAATAAGTTTTCTGCTTAAATTAGTGGAGGGTTGTTTGATTTTTTTCATTTTTACTTTCTTTCCTTCAGTAGGTGGGGTGTGTTGTGTTTTTGTTGGTTTTTGGTTGGTTTTTTTTAAGCCAGTTTATCTCCAGTGATAAATACAATTGTACTTTCAAGGGCCCTGTCATTCCCTTAGTACCACTGTGTCCCATCAGAGTTGTGTTGCCTTGTTGCACTGGGTGCTGTAAAAACTCAGCCTAAGACTAAACCACTTCAGTATCTCTGCAGTTGAAGAAAAAATTTTGTGGTTAGAGACTATCTTTTAGTGCATCTGAACAATGAACTTGTACTTCTTGCAGTATTACTTCAAAATGCAGACATCTGCTGTACAAGCCTACATTTATTTTATCTTAGCTCTGAAATTCTTATTTGAGAGCTTGTAGGCAAGATTTAAATCAAATAAAGCTTGTCTCCAGTTCTCACCTAATTTAATATTTTGAGTATTAGCTTTTTCTCAGTGTGTAACTAGAATATTAAATATTGGCTCTAGAGGAATGTTTGAATCTTCTTCAGTAGTTCATCATGTAATATTTTGTTTGATAAACACATCATTTTACAATATAGTGTTGATTTTGTGAGGGAGAACTGTTCAAGTTGAAAGCTTAATAGTATCTTGCTAGTTATGCTTAGATATTATATGTGGTACTCTGCAAAGATGGTGAAAAATGACACAAAACGAAGGCAAAGGAACATCTAATTTATTGCAAGGTCGCATTCAGGAAAAGGAACTTTTATGTAAGAATCATTTCTTAGCAAGATACATCTAAGTGAGTTAGATACCTACAAAAACCTCATGAGTAAAAACATTGCACCTATGGTTCAGAGAGACCTATACTATAGTATTTTCTATACAGTAGAAAGTTATATAGTAATAAATACTATATAATATAATAACTCAAGCTGTTACATCCTGAGGATGTCAGTTTTATTCCAAGTTACATGAAAACATAACAAATTATGTGAGTGAAATAAGAACAGCTCTATGTTCTTATGGTTAATTATGATGACTTGATGGTGTGAGCTGGTTGCCAGCTAAGACACTTCATTCTGTACTTATTTGAAGCAGCTGTTAGTAGAGGAGTTTTCAAAGTTGTCTGGTCATGCATTTAAATAAGGTTTTTGTTGATTGGGGTTTTTCAACAGCTTGATTTAAAAAAATCTTACTGCTTTCTTACTAATCTGTGAATGCATCCCTTTGTCTTCCCAGGAAACAGTTCCCATGCTATACCCAGCAGATCCTAACGGAGCACTGTAATGAAGTGTGGTTCTGTAAATTCTCCAATGATGGCACTAAATTAGCAACAGGATCTAAGGACACAACTGTTATTATATGGCAGGTTGATCCAGTAAGTGAACAAAGTGTGAAAATGTGTATGACTTGTCCCTTCCCTCTCAGCTCTCTCCTGCTAGGATGGTGTGCTTCTTGTAGGACAGGCTGACATGGACTGTAGCCCTCCTACATCCCATTCTCTGGGATGTAGAAGTCATGTAAATCTTCTACCTGTAGTATATTTTGTACATCTTTCCTACACATATCTATTCATATATAAATAAAGAGATTGATTGATGAATCTAAGCCTGTTTTGACTCATAGAAGTGATTATGAAAGTATGTCCATATCTTTCATAACAATTAAAGACCGTGAATAAACTTAAACACACACAATGTTTGAAGTTGCTAATGCTTGTGAAACACTATCAGAAATAAGATCCTTGTGGTTTTTTAACCACCAACTGCAGGCTGGTATGTGAGGTGGAAAATGAAAGGTTTTTGCAGTTCCATGCTGGTGTTCGGTAGGATTTGAAAGCTGAGTTTCTTTTCTTTCTCTTCAGGTTAGGAAGCCATATAATCTGAGTCCCTTTTGCTATTAAAATGATGGGAGGACTTAAAACCCTGTTCCATGTGCATAGTTGTTATGTAGCCCCAGGACTAACAGCAGAACTATGGCTTTTTCAGGCATAAGAACTGCTGTGGTTTGTGTATTACTGAGGCCAGTGTGCTGTGGGCCAAGAGCTGCACAGCAACAAAGATGTCTTTTGTTATTTAGTTTGGAAATCATCTGTATTTTGTTTGCTGGTTTTTTTTTTTTTACGGACAGAGTAATTTAGGTAAATTAATGATCAAACATTTTTTGCTGTGAACTTGTCACTTGACTGTAGATGCACATATTCCTTTTATATTGATGGGTTTTAATACCAAACATCTTGATTAGCACATCTTAAAGTGAATTGTTAGCTAATAGCTGCTTAGTAAAACCAAATAAATGTTTTGTGAGTGTTTAGACCAACCCTTTTGACCAAGGGTTGCTAAAGAATAAAAATCACTAAAAAATATTTAGTGGGAAAGCAGTTTTGTAAAGTTTTATTGGTTTGTCTCTTTGCTTTAAAAAAAATTGAAACCCTTTCAAGCAGGTGGATACCTAAATAGCATTAGACCACATCAAGTGAATAATTTCCATATTTGCCAGAACATGCTTCTCATGTTTCCTGTAGAGTTGACAATGTCTTTTGACCTGTAAATTTAATTTGATTTTCAAGGCTTTAAGTATACAGAGTTATTTTCATTTGTTTGCATAAACTACGTGGAAACATCCGTCCAGCAATGCCTAGGCAAGTGATGGGAGAGCACTGTTTTAAATGAACAGTGTTTAATTTTTCCACACACATTCACGTGTGTGAGAATCCTTCATTTCTCCCTTTCTTTTTTCTTCATTGCCCCTCTTGAAGTGTAAGGACACTGCTGCAATGTGTTTTCTTAATTTCATACCTTGAATTTCTTATTTCTTTTCTAAGACCCAGCTACATGTCTAGACTGTCTTAACCTATGCTTCTGTTGTCATTTTCGTGTGCTAATTTCAAAGTTCTAACGCAGACTCAGGAGCATTAAATAGTATCTTGAGTTGAGTAGGTTTGTGTGGGATGCATTATTTTACTGTCAGGAAGTGTGGCAGAATCTCTTGGAGCACAAAGGATAAGCACCTTCTCTGTCTGCATCACCTTATCTAACATGCATCTTCTTTGTTAAGAGTTCTCCTTTAACTGGCTCCTTACAAAAATCCTTTCTGCATTTTCTGAAAACCGTTGACAGGTTTTTGGCATTTCAGCCAAGGAGCACAGCTACTGCAGACTTGAGTTGATGCCTGAATGGTTGCTTGTCATACACAACAAAAATTTGGGAAGTTATATGTAAGGCATAGAAGTGCTGAGATTTCTTTTGGTGGTGGGTGGGAGGCAGGTTGATTACATTTGGGGATGTTTGCCTGAAATACCACTGACTGCTGCTTTAGAGCATGGTATAGCAGCTTTATGGTATTTGGAGGGAATTATGAGAGTGGTATGGAAGATAGTAACAGCCACAGAGTTCTATCATTAGAAGAGGAATATCTTCTGTGTCTTGTTTCTCATGGGTTTCTGTTACGCTGAAGTGACAGGCTGCTTTATTCCTGTTGTAAAAAAGAAATATATCTGTTCCAGACAAGCTCCAGGATATGAGATGATGTCAGACATTACTCAGTTTCCTTGAAAATCACTTTAGCTACAGACACAGCACTGTCTAATGCAGTCCAGGAATAATGATTAGAATGGAAAAGGGGTCTTGAGGAGGTCTATTCATTTTCCCCTCTTTCTCTGCACTCTGAAGATTATTCTTAGCTCACTTTCTTTTGAGGAATTTACCTTTTCTAGCCAGCAGAACCTCCAGTGCTGCAGGCTAGCTCAGAGTCACCAAAGCCCTCACAGCTGATCCTGGGAAACAATCCTTCATGTCACTCTTCCTCTGGTCTTCCTCTTTAGAATCAAGAAGTGCTCTGTTGTTTAATACTGGGAAAAAAGAGAGAAGGGACAATTAGAGAAATCGAGCTATATTTTCATATTAGTCACTCTTTTTGGAAAGAAGTTAGAGATATAAGTATCTGCCATGCATGGAAAAATCTGAGGGAGGATGGGTGGAGGGAGGACAATTTGATTGCCCTTTCCAAGAGGCTTCAAAATAACTATTGTCAGCGTTCTAACAAGCTCTGATCTACTTGTGTATATGTATGCTGTTACCAAGAGTCAGTGCTAATAATGTACTGAAGCATGTTTCCATATTTAAGAAGCCAGTGTGTGGTCGTTTCACAGTATCTAGCTGTACTATTTATTTTTATAAGCTTCTTGAAAGTCAAGTTCCTCTGACGAGGCAGCAGTAAAACAGTTGTAATATAGAGATGATACAAGATGCTGCATATGCCAAGTATGCTTCATTCACTAAATCTGGCAGAAAACAGATTGCTGTAGGCAACACTTCTGAAATAAGAACACCTCTCAAGGAAGTTTTAAAAAATATCTTTCTGTAAATCTCCTTCCTTGAGCAGCACACACAAGATACACGTAAGTTTATAAAAATATTGTCACTTCAAGGTTTTTCCTTGTCAGCATCTGTGAATGTTTTGGTTCTCTGTTTAACCGTAACAGGCTTCCAACATGTCTTTACTTTTAAGAAAGTAACTTAATTCTGTAAAATAGCTATAATAGTATTTTAATATTCCAGTAGATGTAGAAAGACTTGACACTGCAGAAGTCTTCTGTACTAAAGCAAGTGTAATGTAATGTAAAACTTTGTACACAGTGGTATTTCCTGAGTTTAATGTTCAGAATCATGGAAGATTAGAACAAAAATACCTATGAGTGTTCTTGTTTTGAAAGTTGAAACTTAGGAGCTTTCATTTTCTGGCTGTAAACTGGCAAACCTGTCATGCTGTAGATGGACACTGTGGAAATGTGAAATGTGGTGGGAGTTCATTTGCATTGTGTCAAGAGCACCTCTCTTGTTGCAGGACACTCACCAGCTAAAACTACTTAAGACGTTAGAAGGTCACGCGTATGGGGTCTCTTACATTGCCTGGAGTCCAGATGACAACTACCTTGTTGCCTGTGGCCCAGATGATTGTTCTGAGCTTTGGCTCTGGAATGTACAAGTAAGTGGTGGCTAAGAGTGAAAAATAAAACTTCGTGGTCAGCCTGCTGCTTTTGTTTCAATATCTGAATACCTCAGGCGTGAAAGAAGTAATTGCTGCAAACTCTTGCCAAGGTGAGAGTGTAAAGAAGAGATGCTGATCTCGGTGCCCTCCTCTCAATTTGAAAAAATAATTATGGCAGCCTTCAAATTCTCTTTGCACTTTGGACAGAACTGAAATTGGAGTTCAAGTCTAAGTGTCTGGGATTGTGCAGCAGTTCGAGTGTATGTGGTTACTGATCATTTCTGAGAAGGGACAGCATAAATGCATAGCACCTCAGAGAGCTCCTGAACAGAAGGACAGCAAATGAATCAAGAGAAGCAGAGGACAGAATTACCAAAGGGAAGCAGTTACTCATTGATGATTTTAACAAGTAGTAAAAGATGCAAACTATTTTACTTTATGTAACCCTCCCACTTACGTTAGTGAAAGATCCACAGAAGCTTAAATTTATGATTTCAGAACTTTATCTTTCTGTCAGGCACTAGGGCATTTTGCCATTTCCTCAATGAATTTGAAAATCACTTTCTGCTGTTGAATTTTATGGGCACTTGAGTTGACATAAAAGCTTCCCTTGCCTCAGTTGAGAGCTGTATAGACTTCCTTGTCCTGTCTTGGACTCTGAACTAATTTAGCTTCCTAAAACAATGACATTGCCTTTCTTCACCCTTGGAACACTTTTCTTCTGTTTAATTGACTAAATTGGCTCAGTGAAGAGCACTACTGGCAATGCCACTCATTGGTGTTCTGTCTTGTGAAATGGTGGCTTTATACGCTGGGATGAAAGCTAAATTTTGGCATGGAGAAGTTCAGCTCAAGGAGTAAAACATTCCAACGACTGTGATATTCTTAACTTCTTACTAAAATGCATTTTGTCACCTCTTCTAGTCTCTTCCTGCCTCCTTTCTTTCAGTGTTTTGGTTTTTTTTCATTTGATAGTGCTTGTCACTCTCTTGGCTAGTTCATGTAATTTCTTTTCATTTCACTCTTTACTCAGAATCTTTTAGTTGTCTGACACACCAGCTATTCCATCTCTCTTGATTTGAGAGACAAAAGAATTTGTCCCAAATCAAGTCCAGATTCACTGGAGATGCTAAAGTAGTTCTGCCTTTTTATTGCATTATTCATAAATTGATGTTGCTTTTCAATAAATGTGTTGAAATATATACACTTCCAAACACTATGCATGTCAGATAAAATTACCAGTGCCTTTTTGCGAAAGGGTTCTGGTATAAGGCTCTGCTGCCTTTGTTTATTTTCCAGACTGGGGAGCTGAGGACAAAGATGAGCCAGTCTCATGAAGACAGTTTAACAAGTGTGGCCTGGAATCCTGATGGGAAGCGTTTTGTAACGGGAGGGCAGCGTGGACAGTTCTATCAGTGTGTAAGTTCTCTGCATCTGTCCATTGAAAGCAAAGCAAGAAATGAAAGTTTGGTCAATGCTTTTTCAGGTTTTTTGTGTGTGTACATTAAAGCTTCTGATCCTTTGTAATTCAAAGAGGCAATACATTAATGCAAGTATTTCAGCAGCACTTCTGTCAGTGTGAAGGGTTTGAGCATCTTTGCTCTGCCTCAAGGAGGATTTGTGGTCTGGAATTTTTTTCTTAGCTGCTTCAGAAAATACACTAATAAAAAGCAGTACCTTTGTCCACAAGTGTTTTTATTCCACAGAATTTTGACTACATCTTTCTTAGTTTTTGCATGCTGCCTTTGCTTAGTGAAAACAGAAATTTGAAACCCTCATTACTTGACTAGCATTGGTTTGGGGTGGTGGTCCACAGTCTCACCATAGTCTTGATAATTTTTTTAACTGGTTCCCAGAATAATAATGTAGTATGCAAGCCTCACTGTGAAGGCCAACTCAGTGATGGGGTGCAGAGGGCATGTGTCATGCACAAGAAAATAGGTGACAGAAGGGATTCTCTGCTCTCCAGGGCAGATTCCTATGAAAGCCCTCGGTTAAGACAACCAACTACTAATTCATTAAGCCCTCCTTTGTAAAGGGTAAGATTGCTTTCTGTAGCAATTGCCTGAATAGAAAGGGAAAAATATTTTTGTTTGTGTCAGAGCTCCTCAGAAACCTGAGATTAATGGTTCAGTGTTTGTTGGTTGTTTTTTTTCCTTCTGCTCAGGATTTAGATGGTAATCTCCTTGACTCCTGGGAAGGGGTGAGAGTACAATGCCTTTGGTGCTTGAGTGATGGGAAAACTGTTCTAGCATCGGACACACACCAGCGAATTCGGGGTTATAACTTTGAGGATCTCACAGACAGGAACATGTAAATACCTCTTTTTTTTTTTTTGTTCTGAATTCCTGCTTCTTAGTGTCAGAAGAAAATTGAGGAAGGGTTTGGGGGACAGGATGGGAAATTTCTTAGTGCTCTCAATATTAAAAGAAGATAAGAATAACATGGGGCAAGAATTAGTGAGCAAGTTTTGGCAAGCAGCATTAGATCAAGTATTAAAAAATCTTCCGAAGCACTGGAGTAGACTTCTGGTGGATGTTTTGGCATTTCTATCATCACATGTACTTGTAGTCCTCTCAATTCCTAGCATATTTTAGTAGATTCTGCCTTGAATTTAGGAGTTGGAGTTAAGGTCTGAAGTGTCTTTTAGTCTTGGTATTTGGCATAAATATAAGGACCTATTGC
Organism: Aleadryas rufinucha; assembly: GCA_013397815.1. Lineage (NCBI taxonomy): Eukaryota > Metazoa > Chordata > Aves > Passeriformes > Aleadryas > Aleadryas rufinucha. Next base: position 997,316 of record VZTH01016965.1, read on the forward strand.
AGACCTGGCTTGTGTTGATGTGTAGAGTCATACCTAGTTTCGAATTCAGAACTGTTTTTCCCTGATAATACTGCAGAGACAGCACATGCCTTTTGTCTTGGTGTTGCATTATTATCTGGCTATCTTGACATTTTTGTCTTATTTCAGAGTACAAGAGGATCACCCTATTATGTCGTTTACTATTTCAAAAAATGGCCGTTTAGCTTTGTTAAATGTAGCAACTCAGGTGAGTTGGGGATGTTGGAAGGAAATGGAAATAAATCTGCTTGCAACTGCTACCTGTTTTTAAATATTTAGATGCAAGTCGGAATGTTTGATATTAACTAGCTGTATGTTGTGTAATATGAAGGCCCTAATATTCATAAATATAGCATGGAATTCTCTGTCAAGAAGGCAATCTTATTCTTGAGACCTGATTTTTTTTTTTTTTGACTGATTTATAGTCAAGAGTTTCATATTGTGAAATATGTACTATTAAATGTTATTATCTGGCTGTTGCATTGATAAGCCAGGTACAGCAAGAACTGTTGCAGGTTAACATGTCTGGGGGCATGAGAATTAGATTTTATTTATCTATTTCTGCTTTTGAAACCTTGGGTAAGAATAAGAACTTTCAGAGTGGAAGAGACCAAAGACTGCAAGTTTAGTTTAGTAATTTGATGCATCATTAGTTCATCTAGTAACAGTACTGAAGTTGGCTCTAAAGTACTGTACTTTCGTGTGTAATTTTTTTCATTGTTCAGAGGAATGTCGTTAATAATGTCTGATGATAAAATAACATTCTTTGTACTTATTTCCAGGGAGTTCACTTATGGGACTTACAAGACAGAGTTTTAGTGAGAAAGTATCAAGGTGTTACACAAGGGTTTTACACAATTCACTCGTGTTTTGGAGGTCATAATGAAGATTTCATTGCGAGTGGCAGTGAAGGTAACACCATTCTCCTTTGTGCAGAAAACTGGAATACTGTATCCTTCCTGTACCTTCATTTTATAGATGACAGTTGCTAACAGCAACATTTTAAAAGCAAGCCGACTGGTTAATGAAATAAATTTGAGGCGTGCTGAGATTGTGGCCTACTTCAAGAAGTAATTGTGGGCTGGCAGAAAGAATCTTCTGAGAGGGTGGCAGAGGTAGAACGCATTAATGACTCTCTTGTGTTCCTCCTCTAAAGCAAAAGCATCTGCACAGTTTTAATTAGAAGTGGGTAGGGTGTTTTTGAGGATTTTTCTTTTTGTGGTATGATATTTAGACTTCTGGTTTGAATAAAAAATACTTCTGGGGAATAACAGCTTCGTTTGCCTGTTGAAGGTACAGATGTGGTGAGGTTATTTTAATTTCAATAGAATCATTTTAATTACAGACAGAGGAGTCTCAAATTAAGCAGTTGTTGACGTAGTCTGGTAGGGTTTCTTGGTGATTGAAGGCTTTGTGGTATGTTTTTATTCAACTGTGTGGCAAGAGTAGAAATTTGTTAAAAGCTTATGTGTTAAATTGGTGCAGTTCTGTCACTGGTGTAGTGCCATCACCTGCCATGGAGGTCACTTAAAATTCAAGCTTATGCAGGGCTAAGAATTACACTTGTAATATGTAAACAAATTACTGTGAGTACTGTGTAACTCACAGTTCTTACGAAACAAGATTGGTCTACTTGTTAAGTTCTTAACCAATGCCTTGGTTAAGAAACAAGGCATTTCCTACTATCCTGTTTTTGGAAAATATGAAATATATCTAAAATAAAACCAAGTTTCACCCTCTGACTATATCCAGTGGATATGACTGAAGGACAGCAGCTCCAGTCCTCCAATCCAGTGTGAACCTCTTTTCATTGTTTGACAAGCTTCTTGGTTTGAGACCTGAGTGCCTGAACATTCAGGATTTGTTTAGCCATAACTATGCATAGGTGTAGATACTGTAGTGTACCAGTCCTTTTTTTTTGCCCGGTTTATTGACTTTTTACTGTCTTCATTGTTTAAAAATCACTGTAGTTGAAACTGATGATTCCTTAGATTTGAACTGTCTGAAGCTGCTGCCTCTTTGCAAATGTGGCTGCTGAGAAAGACTGTTTTTAAAAAACAAGCAAACAAAAATAACAGGTCACATTGTCATAGCCTGTTTTAGAGAGTAATTGATCACATTGTCATAACCTCTTAAGACACATTGTCAGCTAGGTAGGGGTTTTCCCAACAATTGCATCCATAGGAAGAAAGTGGAGGTCTCTGTCTCAGAGGGGAATTGACTGCTGCCTTGATGTAGCTATCTTGCTTTTTCCAAACCAAAGTACAGGCATTCTGACAACACCGAAGTACTGCTTTGTGTTTAGGCTTTGGTTCTCTGACAGAGCAGGGGCTTGTGTGCCCAGTGTGGGAGTTGTCGTTTGGTGAATGGCATGCATGTGTAGTCCCCTTGAAATCCTAAGTGGAATGTAAGCACAGCCAGAGCATTTGCATCAACACAAGCACATGTGAAGGTGGTACCCTCAAATGAGCTGGTTCAGCACAAGACGAGGGAGTTACCATGTGGTTCCATGATGCTTTTCTAGCAGGGAGGTCAGAGAGCAAGTTTGTTTTATAAGGGGCTGGGATGAGGAATAGAGGAAGATTGGTTTGTTTACTGAGCTTTCAGAGTGACATCTATGTCAAAGCCTTTCAAATAGATCAAAATACTTACATTTGATGTGCTAGACTCCAATACTAGGCTTTTTTGTAGTACTAGCAATACATACTTGTCCAGTTTATGTAGCTCTGTTTGAAATATTCCACAGACATTCCTAGAGAGGTAAACCCATAGATTTGTTACAGGCTGCTGGTCTACAGCTGGGACACCACCACCCCCCCCAAGTTTATTCTTAAATATGGTTGGTTATAAATAATGACTCTTCTCTAAACGTTGTAGTAGAGTGTCTAACCAGTTCACTATTTCTAGCATGTTGCTAGAAGTAATTAAAAGCTTCCCATCACGAAATAGGATCTGTAGGGTTTATTTGCATCTACTTTAACATGTACAAACTGATATCTTTAAATACCACACAATAATTAGTTGTAAAAGACAGTAATAGCTCACAATTTGAGCCATTAAGCTTTGCCCTCCCTCGTTTGCTCTGTTTGCAGTTTCACTGGAGTGTTACAGGTTTTTAGTATTAAGATGTTTTTCATAAACTGTACAGCTGTGATCTTATCTGGTACTCTTCAACAGGAAGTGCTTATAATTATTCTTAGTACTCACAACTTTATAATGCATTTGCTAATCTGCGAATTCCATTATTTGAGGGGGGAAAAAAAATCTGCAAGTCTTCCTTTTGAATAAGATTGCAACTCCATACCTGTAATTAAAAGAGTAGCTTGGTTTCTCTCTTTAGCCATGTATTGTCTTATTTGCATAGCAGTCAAATGTTTTTCTTCAAACACCAAGTGTAGCAGACTTGCAGGTGTCAAAAAAGAATATATCTCTTAATGGAAAAGCTTTGCCTGTATTTTTTTGATCACTTTTAAAAGAAAAAAATTGTTAGTGCTGTTGCACACTTGTGACTTGGGGTTTTGATACAGGTTTTAATGGGAGCTGGTGTGGAAGTGCTGTTGGCTTCACAGGCCTGTGCAGAGCAGTGCTGCTCATGCTGCTTTTCACTGTTTTGTGTTCAGATCACAAAGTGTACATCTGGCACAAGCGCAGCGAGCTGCCCATCGCGGAGCTGACAGGGCACACGCGCACGGTGAACTGCGTGAGCTGGAACCCGCAGATCCCGGCCATGATGGCCAGCGCCTCCGACGACGGCACTGTTAGGATATGGGGACCAGCGCCTTTCGTAGACAACCAGGATATTGAAGGTAAAAAAAGTGTTACTGAAAAATTAGTCACTGCTTTTTGTTTTGTTTTTTCTAGTGTATGACTGTTGATTTTTATCTGAGTTACTCATTTTTGTGGAATAAAAGGGAAACAACTGGTATTTCCAACATTATTCTAACACGGCCCTATAGAAAATGGTGGTGTCACTAAGACCTATAGAAAATGGTGGTGTCACTAAGACCATAATATTATGTTAACTTATTTATGCAGACTCCCTAAAAATCTTGCCTCCAATGCTTGAGGTTAAGTAACCTACAATGTTACTAAAATTTAAGTAGCACATTTTAACCACACTGCAGATTGAATGATGGCATTGTAATGCTTACAGAAGGAATCTCCGAAGTCTAGAGAGAGTTTTCCCCAGGAAAATCTATACAAAACTGAATCTTTACTAACCATCAGTAACCATACGTGTCCAGGGGAGAGAAAGATAGTGCTCATTTTTTTGCTGTCCAAATGCACACAGGTGTTCCCAGTCCTTCTTGCTTCCCCAGGATTGTTAAGGAGATGACTGCTGGGGAGTTGTGCAGTTTATATGCTTCTGTCATTATGTATTCAACCTTGCAGTAAGAATTTACAGGAGACATTAAAATGATATATAGTATATCCTGTTGCCACAGGACCTCGTGGATGTGACTTCACGGGGAGCCTGGGCAAAGTAATCAAAGAGAAGTCCATTAAATGCTGTTAGATAAGGAAACACCTCTAGTTCAGAATGTCCCTTAGGTAAAAATAGCTGAAAGTTGGAAGCATATTAGGAGGAAAAATTACCTCCTCTCTCTGCTCCAGTGCTTTCTGACACATCTGCTTCTAGTCTTGGACTAGGTGGACCAACCTGGCTAATCTGTTTGTAACACCTGGAATGCACCCATAAGGAGTCAGAGCCTGTCCTCCAGTTGGTTTTACTCACGGTTTTGTTTGGTTTTCTGCAGTGAGCTGCTTGCTCACTCTTTCTTAGTTCCTCCAGAAAATGAACTAGTAAGTGCCATCAAAACCAAACCAACAGCAAATGGATTTCTCACAGCGGTGCTTTCACAAGAGGTGTAGGTGCATGGAATAATATCTAACCACTTAGGAATCCTAAATGGGTGACAAGACAGCTCTGTAATTAGCACACTCACCTAGAACTTGTATGTAAATGTGTGTTACTTCTTTTTTGGACCAGATGCTTTTTGAGTACCCACATGTAACATGCTAAATTAATTGCTAGATTTATATAAATAATTTTATCTAAAATAAATAATTTTAAGCATGGAATTTAGCTACAGTATAAGATCCATTAACTAGTGCATGTTCAGTTAAAGTTTATGTAAATACACTGTATTAATTACCTTATGATAGAAATATGAACTGTTGCTATAAGATCTTCAAGCTGTGATTTCTTTCTCTCTATGTTTTTATTTTTGCTCAGAGGAATGCAGTAGCATGGATAGTTGATGGCGAATTTGGAGCAGACGACTTCAGTTTAACTTAATTAGTCGTATTTTAAATGGCTTGGGATTTGGTGCAAACAAACATGATTGATAGCTGGACAGACATGCTCGTCATGAAAAAGAACCATTTCTGAAGCCCGATTGGGGCCAAACATTTACCACCTTTGCTTCATAGTAACCAGTCGAGATGAAGCACGTCCTTAGAACTTTGTTGGACACCGTGTTGAAATTACCCCCCCCATCGGTTGTGAAGAACTGTGCTACATTCAGGCTAACCATTGAACTCAGTATATATATTTTTCCCTCCTGCCTTTTTGTCTGGCAGGCTACTGTTCTTGTTGCTCTTCTGTGTAATGAAGTTTAAATGCTTGTTTGGAACACTTTATTGAACAGTTTAGAAGGCTTGATAGAGTGCTTTAGTCTGAAGAGTATACATTGGATAGGAAAGTATTTCCTTCTCTTGTTTCTCAAGTCTCTCTCCGCCTTACTTAGTTTAAGATCTTTGCAGCTTGGTTCATGGATTCTAGCCTTGCCCGTTGCGCAGTATATCTATCAATTGAGAGGATAAACCAATGAACTATGTCAAAAGCACTCTCAGTATCACATTTGACAAAAAGTTTTGTACTTTTCACATAGCTCGTTGCCCTGCAAAGGGGTTAACAGCACAATTTTTTAAAAATAAATTATTTATAGGATTAAAATGACTTCATTTGTATACATTTGGAATTAAAACAATGCAAGAAGTGTTATGAAACATGGTATCATTGATGCTTTTCTGGAGTGTCCTGAGACCCAATCAAAAGCAGTGGCTGGAAGGAGATTTATATAGGCAGTAAAGCTTGTTTCAGATGGAGGAATTCACTGTCCATCTTAAAAGCTAAACTGTATTAGTTAGGGAAAAAAAAGCATTCAGACTGCACCACCAGTCTAAGAGTTTAAACAAGAAGAGGTCTTTTTGGTTTTTTTAATTACGTAAATATATGCAACAATGCTGATGTAAAAGGTAGACTACACTTCGAGGGAAGAATGTGTTGAAAGAGTCCTTTCTTCACAAAGTCAACACTTTGTATAAGTAATTTATGTACAAATCATAATTAAACACTTGTATTATGATGGAAATTTTTTCTTTATTTGATAAACAAGGGTGGACAGATTTTGTTGTTGAGAATATACTGTTAAGTTTGCAGATTTAAATGCCTCTCCCAGACCTTGTTGCAAGCTGGTGCTGTCGACATCTTGACCCATCTAAGAATAGTTCCACTAATGTCCCGTGTTAAGAAAAACCAGACATTTATAATTTAAATATTTATTCTTTTTGACATAAACAGGCATCTCTGTGCTTCTGCACTACATCCAAATTATGGGATGGCACTGGATTCCCTTTTGCCACCTTGGGTGGAAAGGTAGTATTGGTAGTGCTGCGAAGTAAAGAAAGCAGCAGGGAAGGGCATGCCACCAGGAGTCATGTGAGCAGAAGTGTGGACTTCATCCTTTCATGAGATAATGATCTAGTGTCCTTATTAGTCACGTGTGGAAGAAGGGTGGGGGAAGGTTTGCTGGAATTCCTGGGAAGAGAGGTGTAGCCACTCTGATGAATGGGAGTGTGGTGTTTTCCCAGAAAAACAAAGTGAAAGTGAGCAGGTTAGATTTTTTTTCTTTTAGATTCCAGCCATCAGGTGGTGTGTGTCTTGCCTTGTGTGCAAACTTAAGCATGAGCTAAGATTCTGATACTGTGCTTGAGACCAGCCCTGAATCTGACATATGAGTCTTCTAATGCCTCCAAAACCAGGTAGGAACTTAAATGTTCAGCCTTAAAACTAAGGTGAATGCTTTGATGGCAATTTCTGTTTCGCAGCACTGGGAATACGTGCGTAAACTTAAGATTATAAATCAGTTCCTTCTTCCTTTAATCAGTTCTGGAGGAAGCTCTTTATTTCTCTTCCTAGTTCAGACAGTATAAGATTAGTCAGGCCTATGGCCTTAATGTTGCAGGAAAACAGACAAGTTCCTATGGTCAGATTTGAGTAAACTAAACCTTGGGGTTTAAGGAAAAATTAATTACCTAAATTGTAAAAGTGTTTTACATGTTCAAAACATGGTATAATTCATAAGCAATGCCAGTATGTGACTCATTGGAAGTTACTCTAGTATTGTCTTACTCTGGAACTTAGGTTTTCAAACCAAACATTGTTTAGGGAGAGTAAGGAGAATAATGGTTTTGATGTCTCTTAATGTCTCATACAATGATTTGTCACTACGTACTCCTGGAAATAAAGTGGGAACTTCAGGCAGGTGGTGAAGGCTGGATCAAATACCAGTGTAGATTTACAGTCTCAGATGCACTTCAGGCATTTTTAATGTGGTGGCCATAACTGACCAGAGTGAGACTCCTTCCCTGGTACAGCTGTGGGGAGGTGTCTGGGCTGATGCCTGCTTTCCATGGCAGTGCAGTTAGGATTGTAAACCTAGGACCTCTGCCGAAACACTGCCCCCTCTCTTCTGGACTTGGTTTGTCCCTCTGAAAGACACTTGAGGTGTTTAGAAGCTGAGTTAGGGAGAAGCATGTGTTGGATCTCTCTCCCTTAGTGTCCTGGTGCAGCCATGCCACGTAAAGGCAAGCTCCAAGCAGGTGGCACTGCTCCCAGTGTGTCTCAGTGACAGCCTGTTTGCATGTCATGGGCAATGAGCAGGCAGGACAGAAAGGTGAGATTAATCTTCATTTTGCCACACTACTCGGTCCCACAGCAACTGCCACTAGAGATGTAGCAATGACTACCATCCCAACCTGGAGATGAAAGAGCAACCTAAACTATTTGCAGGACATTGCATATTCACACTATGTGGATTGAAAAGTACCAATACTTTTTGTGCACAGATGATAAAATGAGACTGGGGTGGGGTGGAGGGAAAAAGCCCAAATAAGTTTGCTCATTTGCAACACGTTGATTTCCATGTGCTTAAAAATGTTCGTAGGCTGGAACAAGTACACACCCACAATAAATTACTGCAATTCTAGTCAGCAGGCCCATGGTTTTAGAGAGGAAAATACTGTAAATGTGTACTCATTTTGTAACTTTCTCTGGTCACCTGTTGGCTTAAAATAATTCACAGTAGCCCCAGGTTATTATCAAGGCAGATCTTAAAAAAAAATGCTGAAGCATTTTATTATCTGAATATTCTTTAGCTGTTCAGGTAAGTAATTTTCAAGGCACAATGGAACACAAAAGGGAAAATGGTAGCTCTGTTCATGTTTTGGAGGGGAGGGAAGTGGGGGAAATGACACCTTTGTTTTTAAATTCCCTCTGTCTTTTCAAAAGTTCTCCAACTTTAAAGTTAACTTCTCTTTATGATTGGAGCAAAGATGCAAGCTAGAAATCTACCCAGATCTTGCCAGTTACTTCTCAACTTGGCTTCAACCAGGTAATGTTTAATAAAACTGTCTGCTGTTGGGAGTTGGTGTCTAGTTGTGTATTTTTACACTGCTAAGTGATGCTCCCACCCAAAATCAGTTGTAAAGGCTTCCTTATCAGGAAGCCAGGACTCGTACAATTAGCTGTGTAGCTTGAGGGGATATGTTGTAGATCCAAATGGGGAGGGAGATGATAGAGAAAAAGAATGGACATAAAAAGCAGGATTTACTGACCAACAAACAAACTACTGTAACTCAAGGGGGAGGAGGAAAAATGCACTTTCAATAGTTTGTCCATATTTTTAGCTACAAAATACACTTGTATCTAATTTCTTTTTGAGACGACTATTAAGAGGAACACCCATCCCATAAATGGCTAATGCTCCTTTTGCCCTCCTCCTGCCTTTTCCACATTGGCTTGAGTCCATTTTCAGCTGCCATACTTGATTTTTGAAAACTGCTACTTTTAACGATGTCTAGAAAGCAAAATCATTAACTATGACACTTTTTTTAAACAGGGTGGACTTAATTGAAGTGTGCAGTGTTGAACTACTGCTGCAGTAGCTGCCTCTAGTTGAAATAAACTGTAGCCAAGTTTTCTGTCTATTCATCCAAATAATCTGGATTCAGTAAAACATCTGTGAGAGTGTTCCTCCCATCTGGTATGAGTGTGTGTGTGTGCGCGTGTGTTCCACGAACAGATGGAGAACCAAATGTTCTAGGTACTTGTCATGTTTTATTGCATACTTTAAGTCGTGTATGTGAAGTGTCCTTTGACCAGAAGTTTTTGGTTAATATCAGTATATTTTTATAAATTTGAAATTCATTGTGCCCCATCTTTTTTCATAAACATTTTTCATTCTTAGCGTATATGTGCTAGATTTGAAACTTAACATTTTTAGGCACAGATGGAAAAAGTTATTGGCTCCTTGAAAACATATGGGACAAAATGGATCCTCAAAGCATGTATGTACTTACAAACCAAGCTGTAGAGATCAAGAAAAGAACTTTATTGTTGATCTCAAGATTTCTAAATTGTCAAGATTTATATGGAGTTGTGGTGGAACTAGTTAACACTTAGAGCTTTTGGTATGTAATGACTATTTGCTATGGACTGATATTAAATGTTTCAAAGGATTGCGTTCTTAAACTTTCTGGATTTTTGTTACTCTCCTCGGATATTATTAAGTAGTTAAAAATTTCTTTGCTATATTACATTAAAAACATAAGAACTTTGGGTCTCGTATTTATTTTCACTTGTTTTACTAATTATTATTTACAGAACACCGTTTTAACTTTTTTATTTTATAAATGTGTAGTATGTTAAACATATCTTTACAAATTGTTCAATTGGAACTACATTAACTTCTGATTTGTTTTTATTAGGATTTTTAAAAAAAAAAATACACTTTTTCCATGTTGGTGCACAGCACTTAACAGAAATGTTTGTATTCCCTTTCTTTCAATTCAATAAACAATAAATAACTGGAATGAATAGTTCTTAGTTTCCCTAACTTCACTTATATGACTGACTTGGATGTTAATTTCTTGATCATTAATTATAGATTTCTTCCGTAGTATTTCACTTCCTTGCTAGGAAAATTAATATGTGGCATTGTAGCTGCAGCTGAGTTACTCAGTGCTGTGTGCAGCTCTCCAGTCTCTGCTGTCCGGCTCTAATCTACCTCACCCTTGTGTTTGTGCTGCACTTCAGCACTCGACTTGCCCCTGTCCCAGGCTGTGCTTATCTCACTTGCTGACCATCTGCTCCCTTGAGGCTCCGTGAAATCCATCATTCCTTGACACTGCAGCTTGCTTAAATACCAGACTTGGGTTGCTGTAGGTGATCTGTCAGTTTTACGGGGTTTTTTGATACTTCATATTAAGAAGGTGCTCCTAAAGTACTTGGATCTCCTGCCTTTGTGTTCTCTCCAGCTGACCTCACATTCTTGTCCCTCCTCCCTGTGCCTTAAAACATTTCTATTCAGCTCTGGCTTATGTTTTGTTAGAAAGTCGTACCTGGATTTCCACTCCCTGTACCTTTTCCAAACTCAAACCTTTTGCTGATGTGCATTCAGTCCTTGAATTCTTTTAACTTGCGTATGGATTAGAGGAAGTCTTCGCTTCCTCTAGCAGTACCTTTGCATTAACTTTACACTGCCTAAACTCTAAGGGATAGAATATAGACAATTATGGCTTAAATGCAGCTGCCAAGAGAAGGGATGTGCTTTATTCCTCTCCATGTCCTACTTTGTGCCACTTCCCTTGGCTGCTGGTATTTGCAGGAGGGTTCTTGGATTGCAGACCCACTTCAGCCATAAATTATCCACACAGTGGATGAAGTAAGTTCCTAACAAACCCAGCCAAAAAAGCTGTGCTTCATCTGCCGTCTGGTCTACCTTTAATGGGTCAGAAGAGTGCAAGAGAAGCAGGTAGATGATTCTATAGGCCTGTGACATTTCAGCATTTGTAAGATTTAAGTCCTGGGGGTTTGGGTGGTTTTTTTCTAATGCGTTTTTGGGGGTTTTGTTTTTTTAAATCATTCAGACTATTTCAAAGAATTCCACAAGGAACTTGAGAGTAGATGTGCATTTGTTAATTAGCTTAAAACCAAACTCTGCCTGAGGAGAGCTCTTCCTTACACCTTATCCCATGCTCTCTGTGCTGCCTGGTCACCTTCTTGCATGTCTTGCACATGCCAAGGCTGTCACCTCATCCCAGAAGGATGGCAGTGCCAGTTGTCTCCTCACTTTAAAAGACCTGTAATGCTCTGAAGAGTAACCACTGAGGCTTGTATGCCTCTGTTTCTGCCAAAGATGAGGTAGTGACTGTAGCGATAACTGCATGGTGGTTCATATATATAGCCCTAATGTTCTTATTGCTACTTCCACTGTCAATCATACCCTATACTTAAAGGCATAAATGGTCTTTTGGCACTTGTACAAAATCCTAGAGAGCTGCTTGTGAGAAGAAAGAATTAGAATAAAGCTATGACAATCTTGAACAGATAAAGATTTGTCTTTTTGGGCTTATCAGGGTTTCAGGTTGATTGTTAAACTGCATGTAGAATTGTTCTTAGGATTACTGGTCACACCACTGATTTACCATGTTCCCTAATACAGAACCACTTCAGAAAACCAAACCAGTAATTTACTAGATTGAGGAGGCAAGTATATTCTTTTACAAAACAGGCTAAATAACCAACAGTCTCTAATTAGTGATTAATTAGGGGGAAACATGCAATTGTACACAATTTAATTATCCCCCCAAATGCAGAATTCTTAACAGCAATCTAATCTCTCTGAAAACTGATGCAGGATGATCATCTCTGCAAGCTGGCCAGGCTGTAGATTGTGGGTGAGGAAAAGGGCTCAGTAACATCAGTTGAATGTTGGAATCCCTGCAGGACTTGGATTTATTTTCACTGATTAGGAGTTTTCTATCAGTCATAGCTAGTGGTTCCTCACAACCTTATACTTCGATACCTCAGGTCCAAAGGGAAATAGTCTGAGTGAATAGGAAGGAATCTATTTGACCTCAACACCAATTTGTAGTGATAGTTAGGTGAAGTTTTTTTTAAAAAAATCAGTCTCAAGTTTCTAATGGTCTTGAATTCTGTATGAGAAGCTTGGGTTTAAATTACTGTGTTGTCTGCTGGAAAATAGGGCTTTTTTTTTTTTTTTTTTTTACTACCAGTAAAGTTTCTGTGCTCTGTGGGTCTCCCAGGAGTGAGATAACTGTAGTATTCCTATTTCTAGCTAATGAACCATGGTTTTAGCAATTACATTTTTCCTGTTACTGACATTGACCTCTGAAGATCTCTGTTGAGGCAGGCACTGAGCCTGTACAGTAAGGAAGGCTTCAACATTACCAGTGTAATTGTTCAGCAGAATTGTAGTCTCTGAAAGCTGCTGCTGAGGTTTTTACAACTCTTATAATCAGTTTTTGGATATAAAGGAACAGAGAACTTACATTAAAAACTTGAGGTGGGAAGTTTGTATTCATATAGAAGTATCAAGTGCTTCGTATTTGACAAGCACCACTTACAAAACATATCTCTATTTTTTTGTTGGTTTCTCATGGTTAATAATTCACTTTTGGGGAAGGAAGTGGAGGGAATCAACAATTCCATCACTCTAGGTCAGGATATACACATGCTATTCCACTGGTTTTTCCCCTCGGCTATGTTGTTGTTTTCTCTTATCCTTCTCTGTCCCACTCCCATCTCTGAAGAAACACTTCCCTTGGCAGAGAACAGAAGCTTTTCATAGTGAGTGATAAATTCTACCAATTCCATGAGGGAATGGGTCTGCTCTATCTAATGTCCTTAGGGCAATTCCAAGGTGCTATTGGAAATTATCGGAGACAATGTAGCATACAAACATTTTCATTAATAGTAAAGCTCTTCTCTCAAAACCCTCTCTTTAGAGTAAGATACCTAGCTTCTGGTTTAAGTGATGGACTTACAACTTAATGCTCATGTTTCTCAGTGTGAAACAAGTTTAGTGAGATGTATCTACTGTCAGCAGTAGAGCAAGGACTTGACTTAGAAGAAAGGGCCTAACATGCAGAATATGTTTAAGAGGTTTCTTTCACACACAAAATCATTTAATTGTCTAACATAATCTGCTGAAAAAGTTACTGACTTTCCACCCTTTTAAAGTTTTATTTGCTCTCCTTTGTCCAGACCTACCTCCTGTCTGGATTATGGCTTTATAGGGCAGTACTTTTTGTAGTTTGATGTTGTGCTGTCAGGTAGTCAGTGGCATCCAGCTGGGGTAGCTGTTTCCTTAAGTTATTTTTTTAATGAGCAAGATTTTCAGCAGTTTTTCCTCTTTACCACAGCTGAACTTGGACTCCATCCATCAAAAATTTACAGCCAAACTTTTCCTAGAACAAACACTGAACACAAGGTATCTACAGCAATAAAGCATCAGTGTTGCCTTTTCATGACTGGCCCTGAAAACAATTGTTAACTCCAGCTGTACACTAAAACCCCAAGTACTTAAGAAGAAAAAGCTCATAAATTTTAGGACGTAATTACAGAAGTGTATTTGTTAAAGTGTTTTAATTGATGTGTTTGTTCCAAGAGACCTCTTTCCAAGCACATATAAAAAACTTAAAGACAGTTATTGGACAGTGAGGGTACAAACTCAGGTTTATACACTTATCACCAATGCAAGAGCTGCACAGAAAGAACTTGCTGGTATCACTGAAGCAGAGTCACATCAGAACTGGGAGAAGTGGGGTTATGGTTTACCAGACCATTTCCCTGAGCTTGGTTCAGACTCTTGGTTCACCCCACTGGCTGTGGAAACAGCAGGTTCAGGGAGTAGCAACTGCAGGTAGTCTTTTGCTCTGTAACCATCTCCACCCCAGTGCAATCTGATTCTTACTTTATCTGAATGTCCATGATGTACTTCAATGACAAAATAGGAGTTGAAGGGAAAAAGCAAGTATTAATCATGTTTCTTATTTATCTGCACTCTTACACACAAGTGTCATGTCCACCAAAGGGAGCTTAATCCATCCAAATACAAGATTTCATATAGGTTGCTGCAGGGAGGCAGGGAAAGGGAGGAAAATGTAACTTTTATTCCATTGATTTTTGCCTGGAAAAAACACTAACACAAAGATGCAAGCTCTGCTCCTGTTCCACTTTGAAATCTCTGTTCCAAGTGCTGCTTCAAATTAGGTTCTGATAGGACAGCTTGGCAGCCAGACTCTCATCCTGATACCCTCAGCAAGAATCAGATATCAGAGTTGCACTTAAATGTGTTCTGGAACTACCATCATTACCAGCTCATGCTGTTGAAATGAGTTTCCCTTATCACCATTTAATTCCTACGAGGTCACTTCTGCAAGCAAGGATTTCATCTTATAGAAACAGCAGCTCCAGCTGTAAAGGAACTTTACAATTGTAAAGTTGGCTTTACTTTACAAGTAAAGTCCTTTACTTTGGCTTGTAAAGGAACAAAAACAACTGCTACACAAATCCAATGTCTTTTAAAAATATTTTATGTTAAAAATACAGAAAAATATTTCTTGTTCAAAGAGGAAAAATATACTGCATGATGACACTGATCTAGGTGTATTCGGAAAGTGTCTGTGGCTCCACAACCAGTCACTGGAGTGATGACCCAATTTGGCGGCTAATGGTTCTCTTTCAACTTCTCAATCATTTATCAAAGCCAGAATCATACTGTGACAAAAAAGAAAACATGATACCAGTGGATTACTGAAGCTTGTGCAAGTCGGAGCAGCTCTCACTGTCACGGGAGAGCTGCACTGAGAGAACCTGAAACAGAAAGTCAAGGCACCCCTGCTGTGTGCTTTGCTTGGGAAGACAAGGCTGCAGAAGCAATACTGCAGCAGAGGAACAGCAGCTCTGCCACCTTGGAGTAAGTGTCCCTATCACAGAACATGTCTATTTGTAACTCAGCCAGATCAACTTCATTTTTTAAAAGCAGAACTTGTAAAATAAACTTGGTCTGCAAGAGTATTTTAATTCTAAACAGGCCACTTACTGTAGGTGCTGAAAGCATGTAAGTCTTTACATTGTACTGGTAGTTTTGAGATTAAGGAATAGCCTGAGTTTCCAAACAGTGTTTGATCAGAATGAATAAAGGCATATAATGAGGCCAGAGATAGCTGTCAAAATGTATTACTGAGGCTTAGCAGGATGCAAAAAGATAAGACATGAATACCAGCAATTACACCAGTGTAATAGAGGAGATAAAAATAGCTGGGAGACAATCCCTTTGTTCCTTGGGAACAACTTTTGAAACTAACCTGTAAAGGTACATGAAGAAACAGAGCAGATGAAAGCCCAACTTAATCATGGCTTCTTTCATGTGTGATTTCAGTAGTCCTCGGTTATGGATCTCTGTGGGATCAAATACTCCCATGTTTCCACTTGGCACCATAATGTACCTGAAAGTTTAAGAAAAAAAAAAACAAACAAACCACACAACAAAACCTGAAAATGTAATCACTGAAACATTAGGGAGTGTCAAGGGGAGAGCTTGCCAAGAAGAGACTTTCATCTAAAGAGTTGTTTCACAATTCAACATAAGGGAGTTCTGGATATTGCATCTATCTCTGGCACTACAACCCACAAACAAAGAATAAGAGAACAAGAAGTACTAAAAACATCAGTCCAGCTTCCACATATAAATGGGAGAGATTCCAAGAAATAGCCAATTCCAGTTAATTTTAATTGCTATTCACAGTTAGTTGCTGTCATGGGGAAAGTGCCCACTCACAGTGGGAAGATGCATTAGATGAAAGGGACTGGAAAATAATTAATTTAGCTAAGAATCAGTAATTTATTTATCAAAAAGCCTCACATAGGAAATCATAAACTCTAGTGGTCAAAATGAGATGGCATAAGCCAAGGCAAAGGATCTGTGCTGTTACTCCTGCCTTTGTCACAGCCATCCTGGGACACCTCAGCACAGACACTGAGGCCAACAGGATGAGTCAGGCAGAACTGAAGATGTCGAGTTCTGCTGTCCAAACCCACATGAGAACAAAAGCTGAGTGAAGCCAAGTGAAACGTAAGCCAAGGAAGCATCAAACCAGCAAACCAAATGTTTATGTCCTGTGACAATTGAGCCAGCAGCATGTTCTTTTGTCAGAAGAATTTCTCGAGGGAGCAAATGTGAGCACGTGAAGTTTTCACTCCAGCTGAGCTCAGGCTAGAGCATCACTTCATTGGGATGTTATACAGGCTCTGCCTTCCTGGAATCAGACTCGTTCTATACATGAATTTAACTCTTTGTCTTAAAGCTGGAGCAGAAACAGAGTCTCAGAACAGACCACTTGTAAAATTTTCTTCATCTACTCAAATGGCACCACTTGTAGTCCAAAAGGCACTTCCCCACCTCTTACAACATTCATTTCCATAACAGGAAGGGAAAGAAAGGGAACAAGCAACAGGGAGATTTTCTAGCAGGAGTAGGACACTGGGAAAGAAAAATGTCAGACCACAGTAATTATCTGTCACAGATGCATTGAAAAGCACTGCAGTATATTTGACTAATATCAAATACAGTTGTGTCCCATTTAAAATAGTTCATGTTAAATAATTCCAGTTTGAATTTCTCTTCTAAAACTGACATTTTGAACGAGTGTTCTGTTTTTAGTATTGTAACATAAGTTATTGTCCATTTCCTGAGAATGTAATGCATTTTATTGGAATAAAAGGAGAAACAAGTTTCCTGTACCAATTTATCCTATAAACAGAATGCATAATTTTCTTCTATGTCTGGGATATGACTGCCATAAAGACAGCATGTATTAATTTTGGTTTTTATAAAGAATGATAACATTTAAATGATGCAACTTAATTGCGTAAGCTGTGAGGCATTTTTTCCAAGAGGCCCACAAGGTAGGAGAGCCTGTATTATAGATCTAAGGAACTGAGCCATGGAGACAATGCTGCTGGATGCTGACAAACCCAGCTCAAGCCTGCTGTCATACTCTACACAGCAAAAAACCTTCTGCAGCAAACAAGTAAACTGTCAGCTTTAATAAATCTACACATTAATGTCTCCAGTATTTCCATTCTGTGAAAGCTGCTACCACACCAAAAGGACACTTCCCTCTAGATTTCCCAATTTTTAAAGGGATGTAGAAGTTCTGACCAGAATTTTCACTGAAGTGTAAAGATTTTATTTTTTTTAATTTTTATTCTACTCTTCCAGTTTTGTCTTCTTAAAGACATGGCAAGAATCTCTTTATTTGGACCTATTCTCTGAAGGAGATCTATATAACACAGAAGAAAAGAAGGTGAATGCTTCCCTTAGAGTTTTAAAACAAAGAGAATGTAAGACAAAACTATGTCTCACTGGAGACACTACAAAGTTCATAAAAAAAATTAAATATCATCTGAGTGTGCTGAACAAGAAGGACCAGTAGGATGTTACAATAAACATGTTGCAACTTTGAAAGTCTCTCTTGATGTTGTTTTTGACTAATTTATCCTTCTCAGGATTTTTCTGATACCCCTTCTGCACAAAACCTCTCTCCTCTCACTGAAATCCTTGAGAGAATTAATAAATTAATCAAGTGCTGCCATGTAGTCATTGGGATTAAGCAGGTTTTAAAGAAAAGTGAATAAGGGGAAGAGATTATCCTACCTTTCTCTCTATCACTTACACTACAAAGCACAGACTTCTTCAATCTCAACAGAATTATTTTTCTTCTGTATTTCTAACCTAAATTTCCCCTCTTTTACTTTGGACCTGTTACTCCTTGTCCTATCACTGAAAATGCTAAACCCCACACTTGCTTTTGCAGTGTGTTTTGCAGGCCTCCAACTCCTTCACTAGAGGTGGGATAGTCCAGGCAATTAATGTGGGAGAAGCCCTTGATCCACAGAAAGAAGGGAGGATTAGTGATACAGGCTTAACATTTGGACTTCTTGTGGCAGGACAGGCAAAGTATCATATTGTCATATTCGTTTACTGCCTACATTGCATATCCAAAATTGAGGAAACAATCCTGGATTTTAGGATATTCAGAATATTTATGCTATGTATGACAGATACAAAATGAGAGCTTTCAATACAAAAGAGCAGTCAAAGCTTACTGTCTGAAGTGTAGAAATAGAAATAATTTCTCTTCTAAAACTCTGGCCAGGTTTAGAAGGAAAAGCAAGTGGCTACTTTAAAAATTAACATAAGTACACAAAATGAAGCAGCACAGTGGTAACCAGTATAAGAAATCTTCAAAGCTTCAAAGACAATGCATTCTGTCTGCAGTGTCTCTGCAGAAACAGCCTTGCCTAAATGAAACATCAAACCCTAAACTTGCCAGCAGATCCAAAACCAAATACTGCTCACTATGGGTCACAGCTGTACACAGGGAGGGGCAAACAAAACCAGGCAAAACCATGCCCTGTGTGTGTATTTAGGCAACATTTATTTATTAAGCATAAAGTTACACTGTCTCATGTTCCTCCAGCTTAGAAACATTTGAAGGCTTTGTTGGCAGTTCTGTAGAAAACAAGGGTGATATTTATCAATATTTAAATAGCGTAGCTATTTTGCCCATGAACAACCAGGTTGTCAGTACAGAGATCCTCAACTTTGTTTTAATGAGAGCTGTGAAACTTCTTGTTTAATCCTACCAGCAACCCAACCCATCCCTGCGAACAGTTAGCCCTGGCAGGTTCAGGCAAACAAGATTTACAGCCAGCTTTTCATACCTGTATGTTTAACATTTGGGCTTTTGGGTTCCCTCAGTACCGTAATTGGAGATAATTTGTGACAAATTGTGACAAATCCACAAAATCAGCTTAACACCTGTGAAGGGTCAGTTCTCCATGCACCAAATGATACCAGATAAAAAGAATGGTTTGAACTGACAGTCCCAGTGATGCCACATGGAAAGCCCCACTGGCCACTAAACCGTTTCCAAGGGTGGCAGCCCAGTGTACAAAGACCAGTAACACTGACAGCTGTCCTAGGGTGAAAAGTCTGCAAACCTTCCCAAATACAAACTGGCAGGATGGGGGGCCAAAACCAATGCAGATGAGGGGGAGGGACAAGCCACTAAATGAAGGAGGGTGCAGAGGATGACACCACAGCCCCATGGTTTTACAACCACCAGCCATGCCACCCTAAGCACTTTTATGCTGATAGCACTACCAGGCACAGCATGAAAACATTATCAACTCCGTTTTCAGTACTATTTCATAATCCCAATAAATCTGCTATTATTTCCTATGAACTTGTGAATGACCCACAAATGGAGATTCCTGGGCACTAAAGAGAGTGCAAGCAAAGGCCAGAAGTTTCATGTCCTTTACCCTGTTGGGTTTCTTGTCATTTTAATGACAGGAAATTATGTTAGTTTGATCAGTGAAGACTGTTGGCAGCTCAAGGACACAACTGAAACATCTCATCAGACATATTATTTGTCTTTGTAGTACACTTAAAGCTAAACTAATAGTGTAAACAGTGTAATAGTGTTTTAAAAAAAGCCCACAAACCCTTGTGCTCTTACCTATATATATTCCATGTGGCCACTGGCAGGTTGAGCAGAAAGATGAACCAGTGCAATGAAATAAGCATTAACACTGTTACGACAGCGTGGCCAACCACCTCGGGCACCACCCACTGCAAAAAGGGGAAAGAGAAAAGAGTTACATGCACAAATGTAAATTCCTTTATGAAAAAGACATCTATTTGGGATTGTAATCTAATTATTACCATATAATATCAGATTATAGTCTGAATATAACCATGACAGCAGAGGCATGTGATTCCATCACAGTGTGTGGAGAAATTGATACCTTCAGGCAGATTCCACACAAGTAAGCAGAAATCAAGCCCTGAGATATTTTAACAGAGGTGCTTTATCCAAGCATTCCAAACATCTCTAGAGAGCAGTACAGCAGCTGTTTGAACACAACTATACTACACAAGCACTCAAGAAAGAGAACTGAGAAAGTATAGAGAGCTCATTTGACATCACTACAGAGAACAGTGGATTTAGGAACTCAGGTAATTAAAACATACACAAACAGCCCCAGGCTTGGAACAGATAAGAAAGCTGATCAATACCAAAACTGGCATCATTAAAGTGGGTCAGCCCCTGGCAATTACATGTTTTTGGCTTGACAGGATCCTGTACCATTCTCTCTCATATTAAGAAAAAAGAGAAATCTTTAAATCAAAGTGAACACATAGAGGGAAGGCCACATTGATTTAATTCAAATAATTTTAAGCAGATTCGTTTAAAATGGTACTTTTGTGACGGAATTTGCTGAAAGATGGACATCCAAAAAAAAGACAAGCAGGCTGAAATAAGGGATACATGCGAAATACTGCCAATCAAGGCTCCTCAGATACCCATCACACCTGAGTTATCTGCAATGCTCACACGAAAGATGTGGTTTTCTCAAACCACAGTAAATGCAAAGAAGAACAATTTACTTTATTGAGCTTGGAGCAGCACGATCTAGCGTTGATGTAGTCACATTCCAGATCTGATAGTGTGATTATCTGAAGTTCAGGATAAGGAAACACTGTATGGTAACTCAGAATACACAAAGCTTTACTTTTAGCCAATCAACTGGGGAGAACCCTCAGCTCTCAAGTATTCACTGTTGCTCTATGCTGGTCTTTCAAAGGCGTGTTTCAACTAGTTACAACTCACTCCTATTTTAGATAGGTTTGGCTACATTTTATCATCATGGTGAAGTGATTCTATTATGTATTCCCAAGGGCAACTGTTGCACAAGTGCTAAAGTTCAGTTCAGCCCTTAAAACAGACCAGAGAGGCAAACTCAGTACTTTTAGTATCAAAATTGTTACTACAACCCTTGAAACCAAAACGTAAACTTTTTTTTTTTTTAAAAAAGTTCACGCACTTTTAAACTCTCCCCACAAAATAGTGCAGTTTTAAGAAGTGAATCTTTTTTTTTTTTCAACATTTGTATCATTAAATTAATTAATACTTTGGTAGGAAATAAGAGGGTAACATCATTATTGAATGAACTTTCAGACTGAAATACAAATATTTAAGACAGAAAAGTCTTCTCAAAAAAGCTTAGGATGCACGTGTGCACCTCGCCATGCTGTGTCCTGTAAAGCTCATAGTTCTTTTCTCCAAGGAAATGAGTACTAAGAGATTTTTTTTTTTTCTACTCCTAAAAAATGGGGAAAGGCAGTTCATTTTTCAACAAATAACTTATCCTTCTAGGACGAATTTCTTTCGTGTGGTTTTGCTAGAAGAAATGGATAGACTCTGAAAAAATCCCACCAGTGTGAAAGCCAGTTCTCTTTTATTGAGAAAAGTAAGGAAATTAAGTCAAATCTGTGCCTTTACACTGCAACAACGCCAGCCAGCAAAGACTGCGGACCAGCCTCTAACAAAAGAATATGGAAATCCTGCTTGCCGAGGAACTCGGAGCCCCATAGCTACGAGCACACAGCTCTCACAGAGCAAGTCGTCCTTGCAATTAAAACACTGTTGGCCGCACTTTTTAGGCCCATGTAGCTCCCGGGCACCAACGCCGGGCACTCGCTCCTTGTGCCGCGGTTGCGTCTCCTCAGCCACGGCCGCACCCGCCCGTGGAGCCGCAGCCCCGTGGAGCGAGCACGATCCGGGCACCCAACCCGCGCCGCCCCCGCCGGGCGCTGCCACCGCCCCACAGCCCCCGGGCCCCGCGGCCGCGGCCATCGCTCAGCGCAGTCCCTCCGCCCCGCCGCCTTCAGCCCACCGGCCCCGGCAGCGCCTCAGCGGGCCCGTCCCGCCCCGGAGCCCGTCACTGCCCGCCCCGCGCCCCTTGCGCCAGAGGAGCAGGATACGAAGTAGACGGAGAGGAAGATGAGGGCGCAGCAATCGATCAGCGAGAAGATAAAGACCACCGACTCCATCCCGCCGCCGCGTCCGCCGCCTTTCGGCCTTCCCGGCCGCCGTAGGCCGCGCCCCGCCTGGGCGGGCCCGCGCCGCGCGGCACGCTGGGAAATGGAGTCGCCCCCTTAGGCGGGGTGGCGGCCATGCGGTGCCGGCCCAGCCGTGTCTCCGATCCCCGGCTGAAGCAGCGCATCAAGCAGGTACCGCCCGCCCGCCGGGGCACCCCCGACACTCCCGGCACCACCGGCACCGGGAGCCGCTGGGGGGGCTCGTGTGTCCCCCTCTGGCTGAGGGGCCTTGAGTATCCGGCCCGCTCAGTGGCACGAGAGGACCAAACCCCGTCCCTGCCTCTGAGGGCTTTAGAAAGGCTTTAGAAAGGTCTATTTGTTTATTTTCTTTATTTAAATTTTCTGGAAAATCGTTTTGTTTTCTCTCATTCTTCTGTCCCCTTCAGTAGTTCTGGTCTTGAGGCTGGCTGCTGCTTCAGATGTGAAATGAACAGGGCAAAAGAAATATACTCAAAGTATATATAGATAGATACATATAGGTGTATGTGTGCATATATATACGCACACACGGTGTGTATATGTGCATATGTATGCGTATTCATATATACGTAGATATATAGATATATGTATATATGTGGTGTATATATATATGTGTATGTAAATACATGTGTGTCTATGTCTATATATATATATATATATATATATATTTGGACCTTTGGAAAAATTTCTACACAAAAAGGATGTTTGGACATTGGAATGGGCTGCCCAGGGAGGTGGTGGAGTCACCGTCCCTGGAGGTGTTTAAGGAAAGACTGGACGTGGCACTCAGTGCCGTGGTGTGTTTGACATGGTGATGTTCGGTCATAAGTTGGAGTCGATGGTGTCAGAAGTCTTTTCCAACCTAATTGATTCTGTGATTCTGCGATATTGGCAAATAGTGTTTATATTTGGAAGCATGTACAGTGATTTTATTGAATGGCTGAGAAGAGGGGAAAATGGGATTACTTCCCGAATACATGAAGGCAGAACAGGGAAAACTGTGATTCCTTCAAGTGGCACTGTGCTGTGTCACATCTTAGGATAGTTTGTGATGACTTTGCATCTTGAACACCAGGTTTCTTAGCTTCTGTATAAGTGTACTCCACTTCTAATTCCTTAAAATGAGAGAGTGACTGCTTGAGGGTACTTGCTTGGTTTAATTCACAAGATCACATTGACTGTGCCTTGACTATTCCAAAGTGGAACACCCAGCTGGGTTTATGGTAGGCTTGATGTTTCTTGCAGGGCAGGAGCTGCCCATGGGTGATTTGAAGTGTAATATAATTTTAAAAGCTAAGTCTGTATTCAATTTGATTGTTTTGTATAGACTTATTAATTTAAATGAGGGTTTGAAATTCTCCTTGCTGTGACATTTGTGATACCACATCTTTTAGGGTGATTCTGTATTTTCTTCCTCTTTTTTAAGAAGGAAGCCACCTTTACAGTATCAAAAGTTCTTGCTCCTGATTTGGAGAGTGGGGAAAGAAACCAAGTGGAGTACAGTTGTACATGAAATTTAGTACATTTTCTCACACTTTCTTAACTGGGGTTTCAAAAATGGGTTGGATTAGCTTCTATCAGAGCAATAAAAGGCTTGATAGAATTCATTTTAATTAGTATACTTCTCTGTAGTATTCTTTGAAATATCTTGTAAAGATTAAAGTTGTTTTTATGACAGTATCCAGCTGATTGATACAGATGGTTTCAATTTTAGGGTAGGACATCTAAACCAAAAGGAGGATAACTGAGAGGAACCAAGATGATAAGATGTGGGGGCTACAAAGTCAGCTTTCTTGCTAAATAAAAATGACAGAGTTGACCCAGCAGAAGTCATCAAAGCCCCCAAATGTAGGATGTTGCCTTTCCCTGGGAAGCAGAGCTGCCCAGTAATCTGTGCTTTAATGAGCATTTCCCATTTCATTGAGAAGTACTATCTGGTGTGTTGCAAGGCAGTGAAAAGTTGATTCTGATTTTCATTTCAGCTTCTAAGGAGGGTAGAATTTAAAATAGGCATATTTGGTCAAGCTGTTCTGGTGAAGCGATTGACAAAGATTTTATTCCCTTCTTAAAATTCTTCATTTCAGTATCTTGCAAGTAGTAAGTGTGGGCAGTATGTTGACATTGGAATTCTAGCATCTGATTTGCAGAAAACCTACAGGTGAGCCAAGATTTGTCTTCTTATATCCTGTGTTCAAAATGTAGAATGTATTAGTTTGTTATTTTGCATTCATTGTAAAAATTATAATTTTCTTTATGTTACCTTCATTGCCAGTTGTTGCGGTTGATTGCAGCACTAGGATTGTTTCCCCTCCAGTGTTTCCACTATGCTGATATATTTAATGACTCCTGTTTTATTAATGCATTGGCATTACAAGATCTAGTTGTGGTTTGAGTTGATTTCTTTTCTTAAATAAAGAGCTGCAGATGCATTGCAGCATGTTGGGATTTACCCCAGTGAGTTTAAAATATGAGGGAAAATAACACTTCAGTGCAGACATGGGGAAGAGATACAGGATCCAGTAAGATAGTACTATCTTGCTCAGTTGCTCAGCAGGACAATCACGTTTTCACACAGGTAGTTTTTAATAAGAACCTGTGTGGAAGCTGGGGAATCAACTTCCCATGTACTTTTTCCACTGGGAATGACACTGTGTTGAGGGAAAAATCAGTTGGTGTAATGTGTTTATTTTGGTTTTTTTCAGTGTAGATTATGGACGAAGAAAAAGAAATGCCTTTCGAATGCAAGTTGCAAAAGGTAGATCTTTTAATATTATGTCCTAGATGCCAAATTCTTTGATTATGCTTTGGCTGTTAATTTTTAACATGGTTGAACTTTTTCTTGCAGTGTTTGAAATAATCAGTAATGAAAAACAACGTGAAGATTTGGCAGTTTTAGAATCTGAACATGTGGCAAAAAGAGCAAGACAACAAGAGAAAAATGAGTAAGAAGAATTCTTACTACTAGATTAATAATGCCATTTCTGTTATAATTTCTTTAAAGCTTTCTGGTTTTGGTTTATTACATTTTGGTTGTTTCAAGGTTGCAGGTGGATCCTTGATTTCCCATAGGCTTGTCTTCTTCAGAAGTTACCTGTAGTTATTGGAAACCCTTGTGTCACCGAAGACAAGCAGATACTAGAGCCAGTCCCTCTGTTGTAGGGAGCATACAGCCCTGAATTAGTGGGCATCCTTATGGCTTCTGTGATAGTTTCCCACATAATAGGCTGTTGGGAGTAAATCACCAGTGGATGTGAGATTGGAATGAAGATTTCCTGACTCCTACCCCGTCATAGTCTCATGGAGCGTTCTATTTTCTCTAACCTGGGACAGATATTAAGGATCTCATGGGAAAGTAGGACACTGTTGTCAGAAAGATTGGTCTGGTTGAGCAGTGATTTCCTTCTACTTCCCTTGGTGAACTGAATCAGAATGAACCTCCATCACTTTTCTATAGGTCTGTCTTTCAGAGAGGTTGACAAATTGATCCAACTCATCACACACTTGGAAAGGATGCATTTTTTAACTTTTCATAATAGAAGATTGAGAGCATGGGAGTCATGAATTTCTCTCCAGCATTAGGCTACAAATCATGGTTATGGGGAACCCATGGAAATTGTGGAAATTGCTTTTGTTTTATTTTATGGATGTCTCACTTGCAATTCTGCTCTGATAAATTAATAGTTTTTGTCTTCCTTCCATGTTAAGGACTACTGGAAGTGGCACAGATGACTCTGATTTTGATGATTATCCAGAAGATCTAGTAAGTTGTATTTTATTATGATTGCCTGTATTTGTATAATATATGATTCTGTGTTGTGAAATTGCACTTGAAGAGTTTAAAAGGGGAAATAAAGTCTAGTCAGAGTTGGCAATTCCAACTGAGAATCTGTGGAGCTGGAAGGAGGCTGTTTTCTGAAGGAAACAGAGGAACTTGTGGCGGGAATCACTTTTGAGAAGGCAAGGAGGGACTGAAGGACTTGGCTATCAAATGAATGAAGTAATTGAGGGAACTGCCATCTCCAACTACTGCCAAAAGAGGTGCCTGTCCATTAGCGGGAGTCATTCCAGGGTAAATTGCAAAGGCCCCTTCAGCCAGCACATTTAGTTTTATATGCAGTCATTTGGTTTGCAGAGAAGTGAGTTGGCAGATGCATTGCCTGATTTCTCCATCAGGGAAAATACTGAATTATGTTTATGAAATAGTCTTCATTGACCTCTTAATATAAACAATCCAAGTTATAACCCTGTTCCATATGTTTTCTTTACAAATGTGAATCTGCAGTCTACAAATCACATGAACAGTTCCCTTCTGAGCTTATACAAGAAAGGAAATCCCGATTCTGTTCCACCCACTCCAAAAAATAACCCAGTGGAGACCCCTCCTCCTGTGAGAACAGCACCTCAAACAAGCACCCTCACACTGGAAGCAAGAGGTGAAAGACGAATCTCTGATGGTGGCTGGTTCATTGATAAAACTCCTGATGGGAAAGACTTTTTCATTGACCTGTCTGAGGATGGAGAAGGAGAGGAAAAGAAACTGATTTCTGAGGTACTTTGTGTTTCACAAACCCAAGGTGTTTTAAATAGATGTGTGAATAGAATTGGCCCATTTCAAGCGTGTTTGTGTAAGAGGTAGAAAGTGACCAAATAATGAGTTTCTTCCAGATTGTTTTGAGGGAAATGTAGTGCTAGTATTAAGGAGGCCCAGATTAGTGCCCATACTGAGAGAAAGATGAATGGAATGTAGCTGTTATTTTTTGCATTTGCCAGTGACCAGCCTACCTGGCTTGTGGCTTGCTGTAGCCATAGCAGGTGGTCTTCCTTAGCTGGTGGTAAAGTCTAAGTGATGCTGGGGGAAAACAGGAAACTACTTTTTGTTTCTTTTATCCTGTAAAAGTCCTTCTCTCACATGCAGTTAACTTGTGTCAGGATGGAATAATTTTTTCTTACACCCCCTTATGACTTTCTAGTAATAAAAATTGTTTCCAATGGAGTAAATACATTCATACAGTTTTATTTATCCCCAAAGTGGTTTCCTCCATGGCATGCAAATAACTGGTGTCTGATTTTGGTTAGTAGTTTTGAGGGGTTTTTTTTGGTTTGAGTTTTGCTTTCTTTGCTTATTACTATGTGTTCTTAACAAAAAAAGTGACTGTTGTAATTAACCCATTTAAAAAAAGGCAAATCCCAAGTACAAAAAAGATTTTCTACCAAAAGAATGGGATAAATTCCTGCCTTGCTTATCTTTATTTATATGATATGTGTAAGTTAAGTCTCATAGACTCACATTTTGTTCTTTTAAGTTTTTGCAGAAGTTTGCTGACTTGGAAGTATATGATTTTATAATCTATGTATACTTTTAAAAGTATATAATATACTTTTATATTATATATAATATACTTTTGTGTATATAATATACTTTTGTGTATATAATTCTGGTTTTATGTCCTAGAAATCAACAGAATTTTCTGTCTTGGAGAGTGAAAGAAAGAAGACAAAGGGCAGAAGAGCAAAAAGAAAAAAAGAAAGATTTCCAGATGTAGATGGAGAAATTGAATCCATGCTACTTAAGAAAGGTGAGAAGTTATTTTGGTGTGTTACTCCAAAGAAAGAGATGGTATTAGACCATGGAATCTGTTACCAGAGAAGTATTTTCTGATGTGCAGAGAAGTGACCTCAGGCAGTTTTTAAAAGAGATTTAGCCTTAATGTTGTACTAAAAAAAATTACAGTCCTGTGTCTACTACTGAAACACAGTACTACTCTGTGTGCTTTGCTATTTGTTTAGGCTGAGTACCTTTCTGTTCAGTGTTAGCAACTACATTTGTGTGACTAAATTTGGCTACATTTGTGTGACTTTTCCTCCTTAACAGTGAGAAGTAAGGGATCAGAGCTTTACCACCCTTCAGTGAAGTTTGAGGATGTAGGAGGCAATGATGAAACATTAAAGGTTAGTTAAAATTTTATTTGTGGGCTACAGGATGTATTAAAGAAAATGTCACATTAAAAATGACCAAGAAGAAGTATTGTAGAGTTCATCTGCATGGCACTGAGAGAAGCTGCTTATACCAACAGCAACAAGGTTGTTGGTTTTATTTTGATTAATCTTTCTGTAAGTAATCAGTGAAATCAGATTGATAAACAGAACTTTATTTTGCCCTGTCTATAAGAATAGCAATCTGTAATACTAATTTCTGCAATTTAAATGGAGATTTCTTTTGTTCTTAACAGGAAATATGCAAGATGCTCCTCCACATCCGTCATCCTGAGGTCTACAACCACTTAGGAGTGGTTCCACCTCGTGGCTTTCTTTTGCATGGGCCACCGGGATGTGGGAAGACACTGCTGGCACAGGCAATTGCTGGGGTGAGATGGCTTCACATTTATAGCTTCTTCGTTTTCTGAATTGCATTTAGAGAGAAATAGAATAATCTTCCTTCATGATAGACTGGAGCTTTTCACTTCTTTAGCCATCCTATGGTAGTCTGAAATATGTTAATCTTTACTTCCTTTGTTTGAATTACATCTGAATCTTTACTTGATACAACCTCATATATAAAGAACAGTCATATTGATGAGGTTTTGTTTGATTTAACTGTTTTGAGGCATTCCCAGAACAGAGCAATATAGGCACAGGTGTTGAGAAGGATATAAATGAAAGATAATTTTGGTTAAATTTACCATGGTGTTTCAAGTCTAGACTCAACCTTACCACCTTTTATGAGGCATTACATTGATTCTGTTGGGTGGCCTCTGTTAAACAGCTGATTTCTGAATTCCAAAACTGGATGTTGCGTCGCCTGTGTCATACTGATGTTTTCAGAGCACATGACACTGTTGGTGTTAATTGTTTGAGGTGTGGTGAAACTGCTGTGCCCCTGTTCCTGTTTTGGATATAAATCTAGGGACTTAGGGCTTTAGGTTTAGGGCTCTTCAGTCATAACCATGGACATTTCTTTTTTCTTCAATATAGTTGTTCCTTAAATGTCACTGATTATAACCTTAAATTTAGATGCATCTAGATTACTAACTTTTGTAATGCAGATAAAGAAAATACCAGTACTTATTCCTTACATGTTGGTTCCACCATTCTGGCATTATGCTTCAAATATTTTAATTAAGAAGATTTGGATGTTTTCTTTCTAAGGCCTTATTGTAAACTGGAACCCTTTGAATGATTTGATGATATTTAATGCTTCACTGGGTATTTGTATCCTGGAACAGTATGACATTTGGGGAAAGAAACATGTCACCAGTGAAAAACTTTGAGATTAAATAAATTTAATGGCTGCTTCTTAAATATTTTTTTCTTTAAAAAGAGATTTTCAGTAGTGCTGTTTTAGGCAGATTATCTTCTTTGAGCACAATGGGGTCTCTGGTGGCCTTGAGTTGCATAAATTAGGGTTAGTTTTCTTTTATATGTAATTCCAAGAGCTTGAAATAGGCTGCAACTACCTGTAGCACTACTGTGCTACAGTCTGTTAAAGTTGCAGTTGTATTTATTTATTTTTAGTAGCAGAACACTTTGAGTGTGAGCTTTACAAGTGTCTTACTGTACAGTCCTGCTCAGATATTTCTGGAACAGGACTCTGGGAACCAAACCTGGTGAGGAATACCTTCCAGACTGCTAAGCAATGCTTTGTCACCCATTTTAAGTTGGAAGACACTCCTTAGCTTTTTAAAAAGTTCTTTGGGATTTAGTCCTGAGTATGTAATTTGTAGGTGTAAAAGATGTCATATTGAAAAATATTTATCCTCAAGGACAGCCAGCATTTTTAACCTCTGGATACATCATACAGTGTTCCTTGTTTCTTCCAGGAGCTTGAGCTCCCAATGTTGAAAGTGGCAGCAACAGAGATTGTGTCTGGAGTGTCAGGGGAATCCGAGCAGAAACTGAGAGAGCTGTTTGAGCAGGCTGTGGTAAGACACCCACTGGAAATAGCTCTTTGAATTGTTTGTCTTTTTCTTTGTAAAGATCCATACTTTGTTGCTGTGGTTTGAATTTGAGTAAATGTGAGTGAGCGAATCTTTATCCTGCTGCACACATGACTTGTCTCCCCTTCTGTGACTAGAATTCCATTGTACTGTCATGATGTCACAGAGCACAAAGCTTACTATTCTGAAGCCTTGACAAAAGATGGTTCATCATAGCAATGTAAAGAGAGCAACATAAATCATTTACATGTTTGGATCTGTTTGGCTTGATATATAAAAGAAAAAAATTAAGAACAATTCATTGTGCTTTTTTGTTACGAGGGGTTCTTGCTAGTTTTGCATGACATGGAATTTGAGTGAATGTCAGAGACTTTAGGCTTTGGGGGTCTAGGTAGAAAGTAAGAAATTTGGAACAAACATGATAAGAGTGGGAGAAAATTCAAAGTTGAGGTCTTGCTTTGGTGGGACTTCTGGATGTAGTGCGAAGCAAAGAGAATGAGACAGGTTGAGATAATTTTAATTTAAACAAATGCAGATTTTTCTGGTTTTTCATATGTGGCTAGTATTTTATTTCATGAGGTCAGTTTACTATTCCTAACCTCTGAGAATGTTCTGTTTTTCTGACTTTATTGCATTTTTCGACTCTTCCCTACAGCTGTATATGGGTATTTAAAGTATGTTCCTGTAAAAAAGAATCCTAAACAGGGCAAAAAGATTGATTGCGAAGCTGTTTGTTATGTTTCCAGTTCACACTAAATTTTAAATTTAGAGAACCTTGTTAAGAAGTTGTTTAGAATAAAATTATGTAGGTTATGGCAAAGAGTTTCTAGAAATTAGATCTTTTGTATGTGTAGTGATTGAGGGGAGATTGCTCTAAATTACTGTTACAGAAATAACATCTATTGCATAAAATTTGTTTTAAATAAAATTTCTTGCCTTTCTTATAGTGTCTCACATTCCCTTAAGTAGTTTTTCCACTTAGTTTTTGCAGCAACTTTTGTGGGGGGGAAAAGACAACGATTCCTCGTTATTCAGGTGCTGTGGAATTTTTATGGCCTTTTCCGATCTGTCGCAGCGGGAAAGGGAGTGACCACGAGATGGCGCAGCTGGTGCCTGGGAACACCCAGTTGCAGCAGGTGTACAACACGGGGTTTTTACATGGGACTTTTTTGGGACGTGATTCCAGTGTTTTCCTTAAGTATTCCTTTGCACTACTAGTGCTTTTCGGGAATATTAATAATCTTACATCAGCTAAGCACCATCCTATTAGTTACACTAATTATTAATCCATATTATTGTTGGCTTTTTATGAGGTTCATGGAATTTTAGAACACTTGTGGGAGTTTCTCAGTGCTCATTTTTACTCTTTGAACATGGTCAGGCTCTGTAGCAGTCTTGAAGTTCCATGACCACCTACTGCTCCCTTTGTTTCATTCTGTGTGTCAGTAATACTACTCTTGAAATTCCACAGCTCTAATGTCACTAACAAAACAAACAACAAACCAAACCATTCTTGTGTGATTTTTGTTTATGGACTTCAGCAGGCAGTCACAGTGGAATATTTAGGGAAAACATAAAGCAACACAGGTATATTTAAATTTTAGACAGTGTGTAGTGGTTTTAAATCTCATGCCTTTATTATTTCATAGCTTCAGCTCAGTGAAGTTTCCTAGTCTGGTGGCTCTCCAGATTGTCAGCAAGAACAACAGAATTGTTCCAGGAGTTAATTGTGCAGCAGATTTACAGTAGTAGTTACAGATCAGAAAACCTGAAACATTTATTTCTTGTAATACACTCTGTCAGTGTAGTTTTGTAATGATGAATCTTTCTTGTTCCTAGTCCAGTGCTCCGTGTGTCCTTTTTATTGATGAGATCGATGCGATCACCCCAAAGAGAGAAGTCGCCTCAAAGGACATGGAGCGGAGGATTGTGGCTCAGTTCCTGACTTGTATGGATGGTGAGTTTCAGGAACAGCTGTGCTAGGACCAAATTCTAGTTATCAGACTCACTGTCTGCTTTCCTTCAGTAGTGACTTGTGCTTGCTTTGGAGGAGATAGTGGCAATAATTTTTCATATTTTGACACGGTTTGCCTGGGGAGTGGTGGGAAGATCATAATAAATTTGAAGGGGTGTTACTACAATATTTTCACAGTGGTCTGAACAGCATTATATAACCCTGTCTGTTGTATAAATGGGATAGTGGGGCAACCTGTTAAATTTAATTAATAATTAACTAACCTGTTAATTTTAAAATTTTTGCTTGATTGTGCAAAATGCAAGCTCTAGGTAGTAGAGATGAACAGCAGTTCAGTCTGACTGTTGATTAGTTTATCTCTGCTGGCTACTGTCATGTGCTGCAGAAACAGAGTGCCACAGATAAGGGAACAAAGTTGGGACAGTGAGTATGAGTACTGACTTCCTTCCTTCCTTCCTTCCCTTAGACCTGAATAATGTGGCTGCCACTACCCAGGTCCTTGTTATTGGAGCAACAAACAGACCTGACTCACTGGACCCTGCACTGAGGAGAGCTGGGAGATTTGACAGAGAAATTTGTTTAGGGATCCCAGATGAAGGGGCAAGAGAAAAGTATGTGTTGTGAAGTTAAACTTCCTTTTTCATACATTGATAAATAAGAAAATAATGTGTAAGTTAACATACAAATTAAGGAAAAGTGCTTTGTTGTGTTTAGTTCTATTCGTACCTCTAAATACCTGTGTATCAGCACACACTGAAAAGTTGCAGAAGACATTAAGTGTGCATCTATTGGCCTTGATAGCTGTGCCTACATTTGGAGTGATTTCCTTTCTTGTGTGCATATCTGCTGTTAGCATTAAGTTAGTGGCTTTCCAAGGGCCTTAACACTCCAGATGATGGAGTCAAATGTATCTTTTCTCGTAACATTCTGTCTTTGGTGCTCCCTGTGTAACTATTAAATTAGGAACATAAATTAAGTAAAGCCCATTTGTTAGTTCACTCAAGCACATACCTTAAGCAACAGGCCTGGATTCTTCCATTCCATTCCTCATGGTAATATATCAGTCCAGGCATTAAGCTGAGCTGCAGTCATCCTGTGTTGTATAACTCTTCCTTTTTACTCCAAAAATCTATGACTATCAGGCTAGGTTAAAAGAAATAAATCCATTTTTGCTTTTTTAATTAAAAAGGGACTGCTACTCATTTCCACAACAGCAAAAAACACAGGAAGGGAAGTTTGAAAAACTTGTAGCTTATCTTGTTATGGAAAGGAAAGACAGGTTAAAAGATAAGTTTCTTCTAGCTCAAATAATCATATTTATAAGTTGGAGAGACAAACACTTCTGCTTGCAGTATTGCTCACTTTGTGTTGTCAGCACTCTGGCCATTATCCCACCCTGGGGGTTTTTCTCCCTTTTGGCCATATCTCCATTTTTTTTTCCTTCCCTCCCTTCTTCCTCCAGATTTACTGTAGTAATTATGTTCCTCTTGGTTGTGGGCAAGACATGCAGATCATTAGAGGTAGAACTAAAGAGTTAACTGAGGAGAGTTGTGATTCTCTGATAGTTCTTAGGAAAACGTTAAAATGATGGTATTCCCAGAAATAGCACAGTGTTGAAGGACAGGCAGGAGTTGTGAACGGCAGAGCCACTGTGGTGTATAGAGATCGTTCACAGGTTAGAGTGGAGGCATTCATATTATTGTTTGTATTTGTGTTCCTGGAGGTGTAGGCTTACAGGGACTGATGATTTTGTTTTCTTTTTTAAATTATTCCCTCCCTCTGCTTTCTGTTTTGTTTTGTGGAAGGCATGCTGATGTTGATTTGTTCCTTTATTTTGAAATGAAAGGGTCATATAGGCCTTGTAAGTCCTTCCAGTGTGCTGATTTACAGGGTAAGTGAATCTTGCTGAAGACAGGATTTGAACTGCTTAGTTGTGGTTCTGCAGCCTTAGGGGGTGGAGTGAGATGAGAAGGTGTACCTGGAGATCTTGCTTTACTTGGTGTTTTCTTGTGCAAATTCAGAATGAGCCATTTGTAGTTCTGAACTGTTTACACCTTGACTCAATTGATTACATACAGCTCTTGTCAAACAGGCTGAAAAAATCTTGAGAAACAGGATCCCTAATAAAGATTTAAAGGAGAGATGATGAAACTTGCTAGTGGGTGAGGGAAACAGATGAAATATATTATAATTTAGAGTTCTGAACAGTTTAATCACTTGGGGTTTTTTTCATAATTTTCTGTAGTTACATTATTTAATCTGGAAATAATTAGAACTAGATTTTATTGGAACTAGAAAATATGTTACTGATCTGGACTTCTTTGGTTTGTGCTGCCTTTTTAAAATATTTTCTCAGTGAAGTGATATTTTGATGTTTTAAACAAGTTGATTTGATCAACTGCTCTGAGTTCTTCAATGCCAGTGTTTGTGCAGTGACATTGGCTTTTGCCTTTTTTTTTTCTTTTTGGCAAGTCATGTAGTTTTCAGTTGTCCTTGGCTTAGAAGAGCAGCAGGAAATTTTGGTGGACCCTGAATGAGATTTTTAAAGCTTCAGCCTTGATACAAAGTGGAAAAAGCTCCCATTAAAAGAAGTATGAAGCGTAGCTGTTCACTGTCAGTTACATAAATCTGTTTTGTATTAGTGAGGAAACTGCCTAAGGAGGTGTAACTTTACCTTTGAATGAGGATAAGGTAACTCATGAGGTGGTAACAGAAGCCCTGTGTTGCCTGTTGGAAGTTTTATTGGGGACCCAGGAAATATCTGCACTCATATTCCACTGGCAGTGGTCAGGGAAAGATACTGAAGATTAAACCAGAGCTCATCACAACAGTCTGATTCATTTGCTTCTTCAGAATAGTTTGTTGTGGATGTTCTTCAATAAATAAATTTTAAAAGTGGCATGGAACAGACAATGCAGATTTAGGTTCTTAGGAATACAAGGTTAAATATATCAATGGATAACTCACGTGCATCTCTGTGGTACGCTCTGAGACCTAGCCTGTCGATTCTGAATATAAACTAAGGTTGAAAGAATCTATAATACTTAGGTCACCAAAACCACCGATTTGCAATGCCTGGTTGAGGCTGTTGGTTTTCGTTTAAGAACTGACAGGAAGTTTATACACAGTTCTGTAGATATCAGTGTTGGTTACTTCCTAGCTGGGTAAAAACTTCCCACTCTACTACTTCAGTTCACGTGGACTGAAAGAGACATTAAATGCTCTTTGTTTTCATGTGGGGAAAAAAAAAGTAACAGCTTTTTCTCCAGCTTTATTTTTTCTCCCCCCCCCGCCTTGATTAGAATTCTCCAGACTTTGTGCCGAAAACTGAAGCTCCCAGAGTCGTTTGAATTCCGTCATTTGGCACGGCTGACTCCGGGCTATGTGGGGGCTGATCTGATGGCCCTGTGTCGTGAGGCAGCCATGTGCACAGTCAACAGGGTCCTGATAACATCTGAGGAGCACAGGAGGAAACACACACACTCTGAGGGGAACACAGCTGAAGGAACCATGGGGATAGAAACAGACATCCTGGTGGAAGAGGGCACCAAACAACAAGAACTTCCTCCTAAGGTATGTGTTCCTTGAGACGTGTGTTTTTAACATCTGAAGAGTTGGGCCATTTTAGAGTTATGAAAGTCATTGCTCATAAGTTCCCAAACATCCACAGCCAACCTAACATTAAATTTAGATTTAGAAATGTCAGCTTCTAAGGCAGGAGCTTAACTCTTAATGACCCTATAATGGGTCTGGAAAAGTGGCTTCCAAACTCCAGTCCTCCTAAAAATCATGTTCATGTTTTATACAAGGTGTATTTTTTCCCTGGGATTTTTTGTTTTGTTCGTGCTGTGTTCTGTCTTCTAGCAGAGCAGAGTTTTAAAAGAGTGGCTGTATCTCTCTTCAGAACTATATTGACTGTAAGAGAATTTTAAAAGTATTAGACTTGCACTGAGTATTTTGCACAAGGTGTTTGCTATGCCCTCAGTAAAATATCTATTATGATGCCTGGGGCTCTTCCCTGACCTGGTAGAGTTACAGTAAGCCACAGTCTAGAAGTATTTATGCAGCCTTTGTTTGCCCTCCAGCTATGTGATTACTTGAGGTACATCACATGTGGTGTCTAGTACCTGTAGCAGGTTTGAGGAAGAGATGAGCTGTTAATGTGCAGCACAACTGGAATTCTGTTGCAGAAAATAGTATTTCAAGTGCCAGAATTATTCTTTGGCCTAAGTAATGTGAAGGTTAGTGAAGTAGAACAACTTAATAGAGAAGTCCTTGGTCCTACTTCTCAAAATTTGGAGTCTGTATATGCCTTCATTATGTGCAGGCCTCCTAAAGATTTGTCTGGAGGTAAGTGGGCTTAAATGCACATTGTGCTCAGATTCTGTTTTTAGAGGGACTGTCAAAGAGCACTGTTGCTGTGATGACAAAAATCAGTGTAAAAAGCTGTAGTAAGCCTTTGTATTAGTGTAACATAAGCTTAGTGCTTATACCTCCCAGTGCTTCCTGGGGCCTGCTGTAGCGAAAAGAAAGTGGGGAGGGGCAGGTAGTTGCAGCTTTTATCAACATCACCATGATCAAAGGGGTCATTGAGAATGAGGAAGTCTAATCCTAACAAAGCCATGTTTTGATAGTTGGCAGGAGGTTGACATAGTCTAATACAGGGTGTTGTCATTAAAACCCTTGTATTATATTTATAATGGAAAAATAAACATACAAAACCTTTAAAAATCATTCACACAATTCGAGTAAACAAACCCAGTGGTCTTGGCTATTTCAGAGTTTCTCTCAATGGCTCTGTTAAGAAGAAGAGGGAGGGCTTAGAAGGAGTATCAGGCATTCTAAACACTTGTATTTCTTTGTGGTCAGTTGTAGAGCTATCCTAGCTGAAACTGATAGGAAGTGATACTTTTTCTTTATACTCCTGTAGCAAAAATGTTGAAACTTAACACAGTTTCTATATTTCTTTTTTCTCTTTATCTTATAATGAAAATCCTGATACAGTTTTACTTGTAGTGCAGTACCAGTTTGCTTTGATACTGCCTTTCTGTATTAGAATGGGGATGTGTTTGTGTTGTGAAGATCTAAAGTTCTTTGAAGAAATGTTTTATCAGGTAGTTTCCCCAATATGGAAGTGATTGGAGAAATTGGAATGTACCTTCCTGGGTCACTGGGGTCTGCAACTTTGGGCAGTGTAGAAAAAGCATTACCCTACATCTCTATTCTGTTTGCCCAAACTTTATCAGGGCCTCATTGCAGAACCAGATCTAATCAGGCTGAAGAAATGAGTTGTCTTGAAATCAGATGGTGTTAAATAAAAGTGAATGTTCTAGAAGTGAGTTAAGAGTTTTAACAGTTTATACGGAACTGAATATTCTGCAAATTGTTGGAATCGTGCTGTCCAGCAATTTTGCACTTTCTCTTGAAAGCAATTTCTCTTTAAAAGCAGAATTAATACATATAAATAACATATATTTTGGAAATTTCAGCATGGAAATAGCTTTCTCCTAGTCAGTGTGGGAGAAGCAGTAGGAAGAACTGGAAGGCAAAATACACTGGAAGGCATACTAGCTCAGTTTCTGTAGCATCTAAGTCAGAATTTTATGCTCAGCTCAGTGTTTTCAAACCTTTACACAGAGCTTCCCTGGAACATTTTTATCATTAATAGTGATTTACATATTTTATGTAGTAGTAATGTGATTGATAGTTGAAGTATGGCTTTGAAAAAGCCCTTAAATGGTTCTGGAGGTCTAACCCAGTTGCATAATCTTTTTCTCTCCTGTTCCATGTACCTTAAGGATGAATTGCAGAGACTTTTGGATTTGCTGAAGGAGCAAGACCCCTTGCCTGAGGAACAGCTGCAGAAGCTGTGCATTAAGATGAATGATTTTATTGTTGCTCTGTCATCAGTGCAGCCCTCTGCCAAGAGAGAAGGCTTTGTCACAATTCCTGACGTGACATGGGCAGACATCGGAGCCCTGGAGGATGTTCGGGAGGAGCTGACTATGGCAATATTGGTATGTCTTAACCTTACTTCCAAAGATCTGTTGCACTCCCCCCTGTGCAGGAAATAAAACTATGTTTTCAATACTTATTTAAGGTATAGTGGTATTTTGCAATATCTTTATTTAAAACAGTCAAGCTTGTATAATTCACTTTAGAATTTGTTTCAAGTCTGGTGTTTGTATTTAACATTTTGGTTTTTGTATTCATGCTTTCAATGTGTTCGTATTGCTCAACCTTTAAGTATTCTAAAAGTTTTGTGCCAATAACCTTGGTTATGCAACTGCCACACAAAGAACTGGGGACAACTTAGCTGGAAGCTTAGCTGTCTTGCTGCCAGTCAGAGGGAAACTTAACATTAACACCTTTAGGTAACTTTGGTAAATAAAATCTTTGCCTCTGAATAAGGATATTTCTCCCATTTAGGAGTAATTAGCAGTGCAAGATACTAAGATGCTGATTGAATCTTTATTCTTTTAGCCTGTAAAAAATTGGAATAAAGAACTTGCTATGAATGATTTTTCATCCAGCTGTAACTAAAATGAAAAGTTTCATGATTTCTTTATGCCAGAGATAACGATGATAATTTCTTTTTAGGCACCTGTGCAAAACCCAGAGCAGTTTAAAGCTCTGGGCCTGACTACTCCAGCTGGTGTCCTGCTTGCAGGGCCTCCAGGGTGTGGCAAAACACTGTTAGCTAAGGTAAGGCATTTTCTAAACATCATTAAAAACACTGGAGAATCTCCTTGAAGTGAATGTTTTTGTAGGCTGAGTCTGGATAATAGTGCCAGAAGTTGGAATTGTGCAAATTTCAGATTGTTTCTCATATTTGTCTTCTGGTGCTGTTATGGAGCTGAATGTCTCTTTAACTCCCATAGTTACTGGGCATTCCTCAGCTGGTGTGGGGGAGATGGGGTGTGAATCTGGAACTGCCTCACCAGACAGAGAGAATACATTGCTAAATTCCCTGCTCCCCTCCCACTCTTAATTACATATAATTATACTTCATACTGTTTTCTATATTTTGCAAACAGTTGATAACTATGTTCCTTCCCCTGTATGTTTATCACTCCATGGACAGAAGCAAAGAAGACATGATAAATGTGTGTTTTATATATATATATATCTATATATATCCGACTTTACCTTTTTCATAGGCTGTGGCAAATGAGTCTGGACTGAACTTCATATCTGTGAAAGGTCCTGAGCTGCTAAATATGGTATGTGCTAATCACGGGGCTTATGTTATTTATGGAATTCTTGTCCAAAATGTGGGGCAAGCAAAATTTCTGATAATTACACAACTGATACTGGTGCAACTGAAGTTGCCTTATTTAACCTCTCCTTAAAGTTTTTAGCAGTGAAGTTGTTCACGTGAAAAGAAAAAAGTCACTTCTGTAGCTTAAATACTTACCTTAGTTTAAGTTACCTGGCAGATGGAGCCTTCTTGACGTGAAGTAGGGTTTCTAAATGACCAGCTACATACATCACTGCTTTTCTGTAGCATGGAGATTTTAAGTGTCAACAGATAAAAGTGCTGTGGTCCTAATTTTTGAAGCACTGGACTTAGAGGTGCTGTGATGTAACTTCAGTCCCTTTTAGAGTCAAGAGAATGTGTTGAACTGAGCAAGGTGGCTGCAGCTCCCATCTGGGAAGGCCGTGGCAGTTTTCTGCTTATCAGTAATGTGGAAGCTGAAACCAACATACTGGATTTGATGGATCTCTTCCCAAACATTTTTATATGTCTGCTTCAAGTACTAATACAGGCAGGAAATACAGCACTTAGGTTAATGAGGAGCCCTACTTCCTTGTAGAATACAGAGAAAATGGTTGGCTGTGGTTCAGAGACTGTGTTAGCATATAAATTGTATTAAAACGTGTTTGTTTGGAAAAAATTAAGTGTTTGCATTTACAACTTTACAGCCCCTGTTCCTACAGTTCAGCACTCAAAGTGAAATTCTGGCTGACTTTTGTGTTCCCTACCACCAAGGCCCTGTCTTCAGGCAATGACTCTATGAACTTCAGATGTTCATTGTGTTCACATTGCTCACTGGGTTTGTTTATGAGCAGCTGAACAACAGGGGTCCGTAATTAAGACTGTATTTGCTAATTCTCATCGCCAGAACGATGGCAAGTTAGAATTATTGCCCAGAAAAAAGGAATTCTATTAAACTCTGAATGTACTGCAAATTGTCAAAAGTCAGCTAGTGACAGTTAGTTCCCGTGTAAATCATGATCAGTAAGGAAACGGAGATAAGAGACTGTTACCAGAAATAAACTGATCAGTGAGTTGCATTTCTCCCTTGCATAGTACCTTAAGTAGTGTTTAAAACTATTGATTTTTTTTTTCCAAGCAAAATCTTCATGTCTTACATTGTTTCAATGTTGTTTCTCTTACTTTCGTAGTATGTTGGTGAAAGTGAACGTGCTGTCCGTCAGGTATTCCAGCGTGCCAGGAATTCAGCCCCCTGTGTTATATTCTTTGATGAAGTTGATGCTTTGTGCCCTCGGAGGTCTGACCGAGAAGTGAGTCTGCCTTCAAATATCTCCACAAATGAATACTCTCAGTTACAGCTTTTGTGACATTACTGGCAACAGAAGTACGCAGAAGGGTATCTTTCTTTCTATTTCCAAGAAAAGCAATCCACTAGGCTTTCTGTCATTTGAGGGAAAATGTGTTGGTCAAGTTTTATAAAGCTTAATAGTTTTTTTAGTATGCATATATAGAAAAAATATCCAGAGAAATTCAGGTTAAGCTGTTGAGTTTGGTTGTAGGATGTTGCTACTATGGAATTAACATTTACCTCTCATTAGCTCACCTGCTTAAAATGTTATTTCAGAGGTTTCAATATTTAAGAACTCCTTTCCCTCCAAAAACTGAGTATTGAGAAATTTTGTGGCTTCTTGTTGAGGTAGATACCAGAACAACTAGTACAAATATTTATATGTACTCCTTTAAGTGAGCCTTTTAGTTTTGATGGGAAAGTTAGTTTCATGGGAAAAAATTCTCCATGAATTTGGGATGGAGAGATGCTAAGAATATGATAGAAGGAATGCACAATGCAGCTACATTGAAAGTGTGAAAAAGAAACTTTTTTTGAGGAATATTTCAGTGCAGGGAGTTAGTAGATATTTTGTTTCTTTTGCCTTGAAATATTCACATTCCCACTGTTTCCTCGATTTTGTTGACAAATTTCTCCTTCCAAAGTCAGGAGCCAGTG
Organism: Aleadryas rufinucha; assembly: GCA_013397815.1. Taxonomy (NCBI): domain Eukaryota; kingdom Metazoa; phylum Chordata; class Aves; order Passeriformes; genus Aleadryas; species Aleadryas rufinucha. Next base: position 1,038,552 of record VZTH01016965.1, read on the forward strand.
TGCGGGTAGTGAACCAGCTCCTCACAGAGATGGATGGGCTGGAGAACCGGCAGCAGGTATTCATTATGGCTGCCACAAACAGGCCAGGTAAGGACCCAAAAGTCATAAACAAGGAATCAGATGTCCTTGGTTCTATTCTAATGAACTCATGTGCTCTTAAATATTTGAATTGTGTAACTAAGCCTGTTCTGTACTTAAAATTACAGTGTCTCCTCAAATCCAAAGCTTTTCTGATGAGTTAATCTGTTCCGTGTTCATATGGCAATGTGAAATAAAGCAATCTCTTTAAAATGTGCCTTACTTAGCACCTGGTACCATTGCTGTTAAAATGCTTTGAAAGACCTTTGACTGCTGTGGATTATCTCCTTGCAATGTAAAAGCAGAAAAGAGACCTAAAATGTAATTTTAAAAAATTTTTTACTACTTAAATTGATTTTCTATCCAAAGCAGCCTTACAGTTTTCTGCTGTCTTTTTTTTTTTTTTTTTTCCCTTAAGACATCTGTCTTGTATTAAATCATTTTTCCATTTGCTTATCTTTTGCTTCCTGGGCTGCATGTTCTGAACTAGACTCTGTTTGGAACAGTTACTCTCCTGTTTCCTCATGTTCTGTCCAGCTTGGATATTGACAGCTGTCTTTGCTCCCTTGCTGGCTCTTCAGTTTTTGGTAGCTCTTGCAATTTCAGCAGCATCTTCTCAGTTAATAACCTAAACACTGATGTCTGCTTTACAAATGTCATGTGTTTTGTAAGCAATTTTCTGCCTCTTTTTTTGTGTTTTGTATTATGGAGAAGTCCTGTGTTTTATTCATAGCGAGAAACTTGTCTTTTCCTGAATGTGAATTCCATCTAAAAGCTGTGGGTTGTAAGTAAAGGAATTTGTTGTCAGTTCAGAAAGAAACAAGCATGAAGATGTTGCCTTTCCTTGGTTATGAGGATTTTTTGAATATTGCAACTGAAATGAGACACAGGGTTGCAAGTCTATCTTGGTAAAACCATACTGGTGTGGGTACCATAATTTCAGAAAGAACCTTTGCACCTAGAATTTGGCAAATTACTGCTTACAGTGAGACACACTTATTTCTTACCTGCATGTATTAAGGAAGGACAAGATGTAGAGTTTTGCTGAGAAGTGGTTTAACAGGGAAAATAGTAGCATGGCTGTTTTGGATATAATTTGGAAAATGAGGAAGTTAAAATACTTAATATTGCTTGTGTTCTATAAATTAAGGAAAATTTGGTTTGAAATCATCTATAATAGGCAATTATGAGGTGGGTTTTTTTTTTCCAATGGTCAAAAGCTTCAAAGATTTGGAGGAAGATCTTCCTATGTCTTGAATTCTTTGCATGGTGACAGACCCTCGGGCCTTCCATGTGATGAAATGTGAGCAATAGGGGCTTAAATCTCTATCTGCTTGTACAAATTCTTTGACTGAAATGGGCGGGTTTTCCTGGCATGAGCTTGCTGGTCCTGAGCTATCTAATGCAATGCAGAATAGAAAATAGGATTATACTATATATCAAGGGTGTTGGTGGGACTGTCATCAAATTGCCTTGGGAAAGAGATCTCTCCCTAAATTAATTGTGCTATTCCAAGTATTTGTATCAAGCAGCCTTATTTGGAAGTGTTTCTCAAGGGCTTCATATCTAATTACTGACTTGTCGTTATCTCTGACTGGTGGCTTGGGCTGGGAATTCCAGCACTTTTGAAGTGGAGGACACATCCAGCTGTACTTCCTGCAGTGCCTCCTCAGCCGGCTGGGCATGGGGCCAGTCCTTTTTGGGCTGCTCTGTGTCACTGTTCTGAGATAAGGATTCCTCTCATGGAGGCAGCTGAGTGCAAGCACTCCAGCAGCTTTACCAGGGCCAGTTTAGGGTAAATATTGCCAGATGTTAATTTCAAAATATAAATACTTATGTGTAGTGGGTTTGTCCTACTTCCCTGATTTAGATTTACACTGATTCAGTGCTTCCTTTCAGGTATGATTTTCATGCATATGTGAAATAGACACCTGTTCAATTGTTAATTCCCCTCTCTATAAGCCTTATACTGGGTGCATTTTTACCATTATGTGGTTAGAAAGTACCTCTGGAATGGCATGGGGATCTTTTTTTCTTTTTTTTTTCCTTCAGTTTTAAAATGTCACTGTTGCCTTGTTCAGCTGCAGTGGCAAGGTGTGCTCTTTGACCATACAGGAATAGTTTTGAGGGCAGCTGGGAAATGTATAAGGCATGAAATCAGCAGTGTATTATTAGTCAATGACATTGGTGAAAAAAGTGGATTTGAGGTAAAAATGCCAAAAAGCAAAGAAAATGCAAAGGCAGGGATAACAAATACAAATAATTTCTGTTTACTGAATTTGTAAATGAATTTATATCCTTCAATTTGATGACTTTTGTCTTGATAAAGATACAAGGAGTTGTTTTCCCAACATTAATAGAATTATTTTTTTTCTGAATGGCCAAGCTTGGCACATCTAGCTTCTGCAGGAAGAGGCAGTTTGGATAGGATGGATGTCTTGCTTCAGAAGGACATCAGCTGTGTGTATGAATAACATTTTGAATAGGTTTAGATCATAATTTTTTCCTGTGACATCTGCATTTGTCAGTATGAGGAAATAAAGTTTCCAGCTGATGCAGGTTTCATCAGAACAATTTCTACTGAAGTCGTGGTTGAGTTAGGGAAACTGATTTTTCTCTCCTGTAGTTCATTCACTGTTCATGGGGCCTAGGAGGAGGCAGTGTTCACCAAATGAAGTTTGGCTGGTGTGGTCTGGGTACTTAATAGGAGCACACTGCAGGTAGAGAGCAGGGAAGTCTGTGCTAGTAAAGTACTCTTAACCACCTTAAGAATGCAAAGCCCAGGCAGAGACCTGTAGGACAAGCATAGCTTATACTGGTTACTATATTGAAGTGATTCCCACAAACAATTAAAGCTGTGGTGCCTGAGAAGGTCTTTAATCTTTGTAAGAAAGATTTTTCTCTTGTAGTTGTGGTGAATAGAGGTGCTGCTGGGGTGGGGGGTTGTGTAATGTACATCTAAATATATATATATGTGTCCCAGCAGAACTGCCTGCAGTCTTCCACTGGGTCAGTACTGTCAAGTGTGAGATCCCATGGTTTTTAATCCATGTTAGTAGAATTTATTGAGAGAGAAAATGGCTTTTCAAGATGCTTCTTTTTTTAGAGTGATTGCATGCGTTGTAGCTTTGATAGTTGGTTGCTGGTACTGTTCATGACTGTTGTGTTTATTGTCAGCATTGTAGTCTGAAATCATTATGCAATAGGAAGAGTCTGCTCTCCTAAGTTAATATTACTGTTGTTGTTGTTATTGTTGTTACTATTATTATTATTGTTATTATTATTCTTATTTAAGAGTAGTTGCAGTTAGGCTAGTGATGGCTCAACCACTTTTGGCATCAAGGTATGTTCCTGGCACAGTTGTTCCAGTAAGCTAATGGCACCTGGGACGAGGAATTATTGTGAAATAGTGGTGGTTTATACCCCATGGCTGAAGACTGCCAAATTCTCTTTTATAATAGCCTTTCAGGACTTGGAAGGTTTTAATTCCCATTTTGCCAAAAGGACAGGCACAATAGATTGGTTCCTTTGTTTATCAAATACAATCTGCAAGTGGTAATTCTTATTCTGGCAGTGCTGAAATAAGCTTTTGATGTGCCCTAAAAAGCAGGATATTTTAGTGGTTTTTGCACTTAGTGACTTTGAAAGTCCTCTATAGATATTTCTTGACTCCATCTAAATTAGCAGGGATGCACTATTCCCAACTCAATCTCTTTCCACCTAAATGCAGAATCAATGTCAAACTTCGTCTAAAGAGGATTAAACTTTTAAAGAACTCAATATCATTAGAGAGAGAGGGGGAAAAAATAGAGGCAGAAATGTCATGTCTTGTTAGAACCTTTATGGGTCAGAACAATTATATTATTTTCCAGTCTACTTCCTTCCCCAAATCTAAGTCTAAATCAGTAAGTCTACACAACTGCCAAACACTACTGTTAAATAAAATCTATAATTTCCCCTAATTTTCTAGTTACCAGTTTGAATTTCAGGATGGGATACTGCTCTTTCTGCTCTTCTCTTACTTCCCCAGGCTTTGAACATTTATAAACTCCTTAGAGAAACGCTGACCAAGGGATCAGCAGCATTTCCCCTGGGATCTAGGGAACTGTATGTAACATGAGGAAACAGACAAGATTTTAAACTGGACATAAATTGTGATGATGTCTTGCTTTTATTCATGGGCTCTTTCTCTAGCTTTCTTAAATTAATTATTGCAAAATTCCCCTTCTACTGTTACCTTTGGGCATGATCCTAGTTTCAGTGAGTTCTATTTTTGTTAGCAAGTTTATTTTAATTTTTTTAGAGCTATTCACCTGAACCACGTGTTTTGAAACACAATAAAAAAACAATCACCAGTCCTTAACAATAGTTACAGTTTGGGTTTGGGCATTGTTTATGCTTTTACCTGTTTATACATGTTGCTGAATTAAAGGCAAGATAAGATCTAAGAAAAGCACTTAATATGTGAGGCATGGAACAATTTATTTCATAATAGTTCTAATTCACACAAATTATATTTCTGCATTTCAGCAGCCCTTGAGTATCTTTCACATAACTTCAGTTGTAAACTGCAGCATTCACCTGGAGTCTCAGAAAACCTTTTAGGGCTTCTGAGCCTGCGTTTCAGAACATCACAAATGTGAGGGCCTAGATCTTGTGTACTTCAAATATATTTTTGAAAGCTGTAGTGAGAGTAAAAGAGAAGTTTGATGGACTCGCACAACAGCTGTCATTGCTGATATGCACTGAACTTTTGTAAATGTGGTTGGCTCCTGTACAGTTGAGATAAGAAATGAATAATCAACTGGAAATGAATGTGGGACTAACAGATTCTATTCAGAACAATAGAATGTCACTGTATAGGAATTCATGCACAGATATGTTCAATAGAATGTAATGATTCTGTAAGATTTTGCAGTAGTTTGAAGAGTAGTGTAGCAAACTGAAATATGACATAATTCTCTAGAGGTCAGTGCCTGTTTTAACCATTAATAACAAAGCAAGAAATGGATGTACTCTAAATATCTTCTTATGCAATTTTGTCACATTATTTGGAAGATGATACTGCTGTCTTCTAATGACAGTCAACACCACTGACCACCTCAGAAAGGCAGAAAATTATTAACTGGACATTTCTCCTAATAGAAGTATATTCTGTCTGTGAGACAACTGCTTAGAAAAGGAATGCTGTGTTTTATCACATTTCCATGCTTCACTTTTCTTCCAGCTTGAGGGATAATAATGCTTTGAAAGAGGTATCTGCCGTAACTACCTTAATTTCATTAAAATGTTAAATGTATCTACATTGAGTTGACTCTCTTCTGTTTAGATAAGTTTTAAGCTAGTAGATATGGAGAGAGTGTTATGATTTATCAGGGTGGAATGCTTTGAAATTCCTTAAAGGGGAACACTATTCAGTTCTTTCAAATGGATATGAAGTGCATCTAATGAGTGAATTTGCCCAATGAGTAAATACTAATTTTCTGGGTTATGTGACTTGAGTTTGCAAGAACTTCAGGCCCAGGTCTGAACCACGACAATGAAATGAATTGATTCATAAGGAGATGGGGGGTGTAGATCTGTGTTTTAAACTTTGTTGTGGTCTTGTTGCTGTAAACCACCATTACTGCAGCTTATCAAGTTCTGTCAGTTGTGATAAGGCAGTGTGTGTCTTTGAATGCAGGCAGTGTGATCATTTCCATACAAAAAGATGAATGCGACTTCAGACCACATCACTGACTTCGTATTGTTGGACAAATAGCAAGTACCATGTTCTCAGCATGCAAAATGGAAACAGTATTTTCCTTATCAAGTTTAATATTTTAAAATATTACTTAATGTTTTATTTTTGGAGCGTTGGAATGGGGAAATCAGCAAGTGCCTGGTGTTGTAATGCAGTCCCTATTAAGAGGATTTGTTTCAGTGTCTGTAACTGATCCTTTGAGTGAACTTCGTTATCTCCTATTAATAATGTGACAAGAAACACAGAAACGGGAAAGTGCACTTGTGTCAAAGGCAAGACAAAGTGTCATCTAGAACGATGCACAGATGCATAAGTAATATGTTTTTGTCTGTGCCTGCCACGGCAGGGCTTCTGTTTAACCCTTGTTTCATCTGGTCTGGATTAAATTAATACAACAAGCCATTCCTTCTATTTTTTTTCCTCACCATTCTCATCACATTTGCAGTAGCTGATTTTTGCTTCCATATGACTGCTGTATCTTAGGAAACAAAACAAGCTTTTGTTCAAGAAAAAGATAATGGAGTTGTTCTTTAAGCATAAGTGAGAGAGCAACTTGAACAAAATCATGAACATCTTTAAAAAGTGGATCCAAGACCCTATTGTGGTAGGATCAGGTAGTTCAAGTCTTGACAGAGTTAAGCAAACTTTTTTCATTTGCAAAAAAAGGATAGCTTTACTTCCCTGCTACTGCTTTAGGGCATAGGTGGTGTCTGTTTTCTTCAAAACATCTGTACAGTAAAGATTAGCAGCTTCACTTTCCCCAGTTCTTCACCTTTAATGTACACAAATGCCCACAGTTTGTCTGTCACCTCCTTTTTGTCAGCCGGGCAGAGCCAGTGCAGGGTGTTGGCAGCTTCATTGGGAGGCATTGATAATTTCCAGCTTTACACTTACATGGAACTATCAACTGTCACTTTTGGGAAAGGTTCTTGCAGTAGTTACCTCACACATCCATAGAATTTATGTACTTTAAATTGTCTGTTACAGTTAAAGTACAGATTTCTTTATATCTTCTGTGAGTGCTTTTTTGACTTTGCTGCTCACGTTACTGTGGCATGAAGGATATCATAGAGTCATAGAATCATTTAGGTTGGAAAAGACCTCAAAGATCATGGAGTCCACCTGTTAACCCAGTACTGCCAAGTCCACCACTAAACCATGTCCCCAAGTGCCACATCTACACATCTCTTTAGTACCTCCAGGGATGGTGACTCCATAAAATTCCTTAGTGAAATAGGACAGTTAATACCTTTATTGGTTTTTGGTAGGTGGGGAAATAGGGCATCAAGAAACATTGAGAAATATCATGCAGACAGTTTGTGCTGAAACACAAACAGAAATTGAGGCCTTTTCCAAGTTACATGCCCTGTCTGTATCTCTTGTTGTACCAGTAGTATTTATATCCTGACTTAGTTTGTGTACATTCAGTAGTGAAGCCTGTGGTGCTAAAAGATTGATACACATTTCTGTTACACGTGAGCTTTGAATGGTTTTCTAGAAACATTTGTGATAATTTTTGCTTTCTCACTTCTCCACATATAATAAATTTGGAGTCTGTTTTTCTCCCTGGGAAACAAATTCTGTACTTTGCAGCTATCTTTGGTATTTTCATGGGTTTCCTCTTTTACCATTCAGATAACTTATGTAGCAGAAATGTAAATGACCAATAAAATTAAGTTTGCATATGGATGGTTGTGATTGGCCCTGTGTACTTGTTATGCTTGACTTATCACTGTCCCTTTGGGTAGAGTTCCTCCCAGTAGAACAAACTGCTAATAATTAATATGGAATTCCTCAGCAAAAATGTTCTAATTCTGTATTGCCAGATACATAGTTGTCTTCATCTGTGAAGAAATGTAACTGGTATTTATGTGCCATCATTGAGCAGATGTGGCTTAACTGTATTGGGTGGTAGAGACTTTTATTGACAAAAATGAAACTTTTTCAATCAGCTACTTTAGTGCTCAGAGCTTCATGTCATGGCACAAATGCTTCTTTGAGTCTTGGTACAAATATGCATGTATTCCTTCTCATGTGCAGACTTTCCTAAGGGTGCATCTCATTTCTGCATTAATACTTTTCTGTTTTTCCCCTCCCTAAGATATAATTGACCCAGCTATCCTGCGTCCTGGTAGGCTGGATAAAACCCTGTATGTGGGTTTGCCACCACCTGAAGATCGACTTGCTATTTTAAAGACCATCACCAAAGTGAGTATTTGGAAATATGTCCTTAATCTTGAAGCTTCGTGGAATGATGTAAGACAAATGAAATGTTACCAACAATTGCAGGATCCTGTCTCATGAAACACTTTCACGTATTCCATGAGGTCATAAAAATAATCCCTCAGCCCATCTGCTGTTAAATTTGCTCTGAGATTGCAAGGGGCTGATGAATCTTGATTAAAACAAACCTGTTAAACACAGAAGTTGCTGCCTTTATAGTCACAATTTGAACAGATTTAATTAGAAGATTCCTATCTGTGTGAATAATGGGCCTAGAAGTGTTGTGTAAGCTTTTTTGGGGGGCTTCCAGACACTTACCAGAATGATTCACAAGCTCCATCTGTATTTGCTAAACAATAATTGTGACACCTAATTGGCTTTAGGATTAAAGGAAGCATGTGATGATAGAGATTGTAGGTTAAAGTAGATGTGAAAATGTGAAATCTATGCCTTCATGGGTCCTTCCCATGGTTAACAGCACAATCTGCTTCTCAGAGACTTGGATTATAGAATTCTGTGTGTTTCTCCAAGTATGGCACAGCAGGAATCAAGGCCTAAAAAAGGAACATATAAAGCATTATGAATTACTTGGATATTTCCTGGTTTTTTCCAGTAGATCAACATTGATTGTTAAGAGCAGGTGTTCTATCAGATTGTTCTTTGACCTGCAAAGGAGACAAAGTCTTTACTATAGAGGGAAGATAGCATTATGAGAAGTCTGGCAAAAATTATTTAGTGAATTTGTAATAAAAGATAATCCAGACTTGTGTAGCCTTAAAGTTGTGGTGTATTAGGCCATAGTTGATTCAGAATTCAGAAAGTGAGAACTTGTTCTAGCCTGTTCTTTCAAGCCAAAATGGATGTTCAGAGGATGAACTCTCATTACATATTCAGGATGTTAGACTTTCCTTCATTTGTTCTGTGCATTGCTTCATGGATGAAAATATAAGTATTCCCCCATTTGCTATTTGCAGTAGACCAGTTTGTTGTTTCTGAGTTTTACAGAAATACTTCAGTTAATACTTTTTATAACCCTGTTCTTAAAGATGATTGCTTTACATGAGATGTTGAGAGAAATTGAGTGTAACATCCTTGAATCACTTTTCAAACACACTATAAGGAATAATGATTTTTGCTTTACCACATTTGTTTCAAAGGTAATTAGAGGTGTAGGGGAATAGTGCAGCAGAGGTTGGTGCTTTGCTCCCTTCACTGGAGGAGAAGGTGGCATTAAACAGAGCTGATTTCTCTCATTCTCACAGATTTCCCTTGCTCACATTCTCACAGCCCCACATAGCCACCAAGATACACAAACCCACCTGGCAGGGGAAAGATCACTCACGGGAAGCACTGAGGATAAGGAACTTTACTGAGTCCTCACTTCATCTTTTGGCTTCCTCTTGTCTGGCAGTGACCAGCTGGTTGTTAGGGAGAACTGTTTTCAGTTTCCCATCAAGAATCAAGTTCAGAATTGCATTTACTGCCATAAATCTTGAGCGAGGTTGCTGAAAATTGTCTTTGCTCCCTTCTCCTGGGAATCTTTGTGCCTACAGTCCTATCTTCCTGTTGGGATAACACCAAGGAGTGGCAATGGGATGTGGTAACCCTGTTATTATCCCATTGCTGGAGTATTTTTGTCTTCTGCTGAGAAATCATATTCGATGTGGCCTTATCTGCTTATGGGCCTTCTAGTGACAGGAGGAACACATTGCACAGTGTTCATCAGCTTGGTTTCTGCGGATCCTGTCACTGGTTATCATGTTGCTTATCATGCATTTTGGAATGCAAGATGCTTTCATGCATGCTTAATTCACACTAGTCTGACTATTTTGATTACAAATCCTTGTAGTGAATGAGGAGTTAAATCTTTAAAAATGTGTAGGAGTTATCTGAAAGAAGAACATGGAGTAGGAGGAGGGGAAAATGTGTTAAATTAATTAAAATAAACCTTACTTTTTGTCAGATTTCATCCATGTGTTGTAGGTAAGGAAATTTGAAAAATTTGAGAATGCATTTGCTCAAGGCTAGAGAAAACAAAATGTTTGGTGCAGATATGAGTGGCTTCTGGATGATGGCATGCATTCCCAGAAATCTCCAAGGAATACACGCACATGTGGAAACAGAATCATTGCTGAATGAAAACATGGATGCTTAGAAAGGCAGTGTGAGGGGTAGAAAAGGGACTTCGGGGAGGAATAGGTTGTCAGGAAGACAGACAGCCTAAATATAGGTTGAAACTTTGTTGTGAAAGACTTTTATTTCAGTTAACTCATACAAATCAGTCATTCCCAATTATGCATATTATGCCAGAGATGCCTGTCTTCACATGTTTCAGTTACTACTGTACTGACATTCCTGCAAGCTGCATCAAGCTCCTCTGCTACACAGAGCTTGGCACCAGAGCAGGCAGAACAAAAAAATGCCCAGCGTACTTGCTCCTCAAATTTCTTACTAGTGGAGAAGTCATCTCTGGCTTGCAATTTCCTATAAGAATTACTAAAGTAACCCATATGAAATTGTATGAAGCTTCCTTGTTTCCAGGTTAAAGTCTCTCCTTTCAGGATGTTTTCAAATCAGGCTGCTCCTTTAACTTTTTGTTACTTGTTGTGTTACTGTGGTTTTTTTCCCTTTCCAACTGTTAAAGATTCATTCAAGAGTGTTTCCTTACTCTGCCTAGTCCTTGACTGTTCTACTGTCTGTTATGTATTTAAGTGTTTTAACTTGCCAGTTACTATACATTTTATTTTTTCTGTTGAATGTATTGTAGGTATGCAGTATATTAGTTCCTCTGAAGACATCAGAAAATAATTATGTGAATTTGTTCATTTCTGTCAAATGAGTTTCTGGCAGAAATTCATCATTGTATCAAAAAAGTGTTCTTTCCTGTCAAAACTCAGATATTGTTTGATACAAAAGACATCTTGGCTCTTTCTACTATCGTGATACTACTTTACTGTTGTCTAAGGATAACAGGGAGGATCTCCAAGCTTACAGTGTTTGGAAATTTTGTTGGCTAGTTTCAAATACCATTTATAATGTATTTTAATATTTTTTGCTGTTGGAGATGCAAAAATAGTAACAAAAGAAACCACTTCTGGGATCTTTATGGAGGAAGGAATAATAATATGGAAAAATAGTGTCCAAAAATCTACGGTATATGTAAACCTCTCTGAAATCCAGATGGAAAACTTCTAAGTTTGAAAATTTATATCCAGAATATAGAAGATACACAATTAATTTAGTCTCAAAGGTGATAAGACTAAACTGATATGCCTATTGCTTAGCTATTTGATTTCAACACATAGTAAAACTAGAGGAAGTTCAGCTAAACAAAGCTGCTGAAGCAACCAGCTATTATTAAAAATAAGCCCACATATGGAATAGTGTTGGTGTTACAGTGCCCTGTGGCAGGCTGGCCATTATTTCCTTAGTGAAAATCTAATCTGTGGGTGGCAAGTAAAAATTTAACATTGCTTAACATTTTATAATTAAGTAGTTTTAAGGCTGATTATCCTTCTTGTCAGTTTGACATTAAAAATACTAGTATTTGTGGATATTGCAGGAAATTTGTCAGACCCCTGTATGATTCCTGATTAAGGAAACTTAATCACTTCAGGGATGGCAGATGTAAAAAAAAAAAAAAAAAAAGTTTTCTTACCTTCCCCTTTTTCTTACCTCAACTCCTTTAGGATGGCACCCGACCTCCACTAGACAGTGATGTAAGCCTGGAGGAAATTGCTTACAGTCAGCACTGTGATTGTTACACGTGAGTATCTTCTAGTTTTGACTTTCATATTTAATGTGCAGTGTCAGCAGTGTTCTGAGGATCAGCTGTGTTTTGTTGGTATTATTAAGAGGGTTTCTTAACTTTACAAACCTTTTACCTTAGACTGTTTTTCTTGCTTTCACTCGTGCTTTTTTCCAAGAAGTTGGTAGGAATATATGGCTGCTAAAGTCTACTTCATCTGGAAAAGTCCTCTTCATGTTGTAAATACAAAACAGTGAAGGCATCTTGGTTTCCCTTGGTTTTATAATTCTTGCATCATCTGAGGACAAAAGAGTCCTCTTTAAGTTGTGGGCCCATGTGGAGGGCTGCCACCCTCTGGCGCTGGAGCCCTCTGCATTCCCCTGGAAGAGAGATGCCTGAGGGCCAAATCTCCCCAGAGATAAGAACTTTCCTCAAGCTCATGGTGACCAAAAGTTGCCCCAACATGCCTTGCTTCTTTTTATGATAATAGTCTGTACCCTGTTGGCTAACTGGTGCCCGCCCCACCCCTGCCTTCCCTATATAAGCACCCTGGGTGCACCCCTGAGCCAGGAGAGCCTGGCCGCTGGTTCCCTTCACAGGGATGGCTGAATAAAGCTTACCTGTGGAATTCACCACACAAGGCTCCCTCATCTCTCTCCGTCCCCGGGCCTGCCCGGATGGTCTCATATGAGCTGATCTCACAACGAGCTGAATCACTTCGAGCTGAAACCACTTGTAGCCAAAGCGGCTACACTTTCTGAGACCAACTCTCGCTCCAGAGAAGTTGCAAAGGCCCCTGGAAAGGCTCTTCCCTTGCGGGACGCTTTCTCTAGGAAGGTCGCGACCCCGGATTGCCCTTGGGCACCCCAAAAGCGACAGGCCCATACACAATGATGATGAAAGCAAAGTGGTTAAGGAGCCATAACCAACTTGTTCCATCACAGAGTTGAGAGCAATCTGTTTGACAAAGTAATGAGGCTAATACCATTTCAACTTGTGCTTGGGAATAGCAAGGTGTGGCTTTAGGGAAAGATTGATGGCCATATCTGTCAGAATAATTTGGAATTATGGTCCATAAAACTTAAAAAGCTTTAAGCTATTCAATAATTTAGTAATACTCAATGTTTTTATGGAGTTCACAGAAGATAAAGTTTGTGACAGGCTGCTTGCCACAATATTACTTGGAAAAGATGAGTACTTTTTCTTCCTACACCTTTCATTCACTGGTTTATGGTCCAGTGGGGTTTTTTTCAGTGTGTGTGGGTTTTGATTTGGCTTTTTGTTGTGGGGTTTTTGTGAGTTTTTTGTTTGGGGTTTTATTGTTTGGTTGTGGTTTTTTTGATGTGTATCTGTATTTTGAGTTTGGGGGTTTTGTGTGTGTGTGTGCATGTGTTTGGATTTTTGTTGTGGGTTTTGATTTCTTTGGTTTTGGTTTGTTTGGGGTTTCTCTTTTAGTTGGTTGGGTTTAATTCTCGCTTTTTAAATACTTTATGCCTAGTACCCCCAAATGAAGCATGGGGAGTTAGTTTTGAAAATTTGTTTTGGTTCAATGACTTTTACCGGCTGAAAGGCTTGTGAAAAGTTCCAGCTGTTCCAGTTCCAGGAAACTGGAAACAAATACTTAAACTGATCTGACCATATTTTGTGGATACTGTGATTTTTAAGAGCATGTTAACTTTACTGTTGACGCAGCTTTGAGCAACTCCTTTTTGTAATGATGAGGGATTTCATTTGATTCTTTCATAAGATTTATAGAAAAAAGAAGTTATGTTCCCACCCAGTGGCAGATTATTAATCAACTCTTTGGTGTTTTCAAAGATGATTGATGGGGTTTTGGCCTCTTCCCTTGCTTTTAATTAATTGGATCTTAATCTGTGGCTAAAATATGAAGGGCATCACTCCATAATGCAGGGTGCAGACTGGGTGGTCGTCAGGCCTCTTTCCAGTGTTCTTAAGATGAAACTTTGTGACAGCACAACCAATTTTAATGTCATTTTTAGTGTCTTGCCTTCCTATCTGCCATCAGCAAAATACAAGAGGAATTTTTCCCCAAATAACCTGCTGTTTGTATCTCTAGAGGGGCAGACCTTTCTGCTCTCGTGCGTGAGGCTTCCATTTGTGCCTTGAGACAGGAAATGGCCCTGCAGAATACTCAAAGCAAGAAAGGTAAGAAAGCTTTAAAAAGAAAATCTTAACTGAACAGTGGCAAGATAAATGGAATCTTAAGTGTTTAAAGTAGTTCAAGACAAGCATGAAGCTGTGCAAGCTGTACATCATTGATTGATTGACTTCTGAGCCAAACAAAAATTAAGTCACATTAAGGGGAGGTAGCGGAGGGTACAGGAAAAATGGTTATGCTGGAAAGTCAGCATAGTTTTTATTTTTAAAGAATTGAAGCTTGCAACTCCTAAAGAAAAGATTCTGTTAAATGGTTATATAAACTGATTATTTTCTAGACTAAATAGCCCTTTGCCAATTTTCCCTATCGCTACCAAAGACTAATTGTGCTGACGTGTTTGGAGGAAGGCTGTAAACTGCACATTCCCTGATTACCTACCTTTGGCATCCAGCTGGGTTGTGTAACTGAGAACGTACATCCAGCACCGATGGAGCTGGGAAGATCTGAGTGCCACTTTTGATCTTTGGTGATTAGCTCATCACTGCCTCTTGCCAGAACTTTAACAGGAAGTTATAAATTGATTCAAGTACAATCTCTGCCCTTTCATTATCTGTCTGAACTTCTGGTTTAAGTTGTATTTTCCTAGAGTTTTTTAAATTATAGATTGAAACTTTTATATAAAAGCCTGTCTGTTTAGATTTTTTTCCACTAATTTTGTTTGTTATTTTACCCTTAAGTCAAAATGCAAAGCTAAGATGGAATTGTGACTTTTCAGATTATGTCCTTGGAAAATATTGTAGGCTTTCATTATACCCCTGATTTCTAAGAACAACACTGGAATTTTAATGGCTTTGAATGATTCTTTTTGATCTAGTACCTATCCAGTCTTGTCTGGTTTTTAGCAACAGTAGGTTACTAGAGCACAGTGTTTGTATTCCTTGTTCTGAGGCAACAAGCATGTTCAACTAGAGGGGGAAAAAGCCTTGAGCTATAAAAACCTTCATTGTTGTATGACTTGGTTACCCATTTTGCTTGCTGTAGCTGGATAAAACTCTTGATTTGAGATGGAAATTTCTGAGTTTATCCAATTCTTTTTTTATAATTGTTCAGAATACAGCAGCTTTTATTTAAAGCTGTTCGTCACTTGAATTCAGCCTTCATATTTAGGATTGCAGCCTAAGCACTGACTGTGTGGATGTGTAGGCAGTCAGCAACAACTCCATAATACACGTACAGCTTGATTTGCATGCTTATAGCAGCTGCTTGCTTGCACTGTCCTTGGATTTCCAAGATGTCAGCCCTGATTGGTATGAAAACACGTAAGGTGGTTTCTGATTTGAGACCCTGCTCATTTTTATCTTCAAGATAAGACTGGGGATTTTGTTCTGTCAGTGTTACAACAGGACATGCTCAGCTGCCTCCCTCCCACGCTCTGCTTGACTGTGGATGGGTGCTGAGTGTCCTCCTCAGTCAGCCCTTTGGAATCAGGGCTGCTCCTTTCTGTGCTGGAGAAACTGTTGCAACTTCTTGTTATACCTGATATTTTCCTCTGGAATAAATTCAGGTGTGTGTTTTTTTTAACACTCAGCAGTAGTTTGCTTGAAGGTACTTTTAGAAAGTGAAATGGAAAGGTACCCTTTTTGTGATATTTCTTAGAAGCTTGCCAACTTAGAGCTGCCAACTTGAACAGGCAAAAACAAGCTGATCATGTTAGTGACTATGGTCTGAGAATTGCCAGATACAGAAGTATATAGGGGAAATTCCTAATAATTGGGCAGATTTCCACTTTTATGAGGTCCTCCTGGATTTCCTCATCATTGGCCCAGCATTTGACTGCCCAGAAAGGTTCACTGTCATTTGCAAACTTGGAGTTTCGCTTCTGCCTCCCTTTTCCAAACTACCGAAGATGATGCATAAAAGTGGTTTCAGCACCACTGGCAGAGTAGGACCCACCCTACTGCAGTAGTTCTGCAGTTTCTTAGTCAAGTTCCTCAGCAGCTTTGGGTGAGCACCATGTGCTCCTGGTGACTTCTTCCCATTAACATCTTAACTCACCTGTTTAGCTTGATCTTGTATATTTATTTCAAATAGATCTAGGTACAGAGAATGTATAGGGTGTGAGAAATATCAAAATAGGAGAGATTCTTACCTATTTCAGTGGCAGTGACAAATACAGGCCTTCTAAACTATAACCCTTTTTGTATGTTTTTATAAAAGATAGCCAGTGGCCCCACATCACCTGCACAATAAGGCTGTGAGAATCTATGAGGCTTTTTGTTAGAGCAGTTAAGAGCAAATGTGGTTTAACAAGTGAGAATAAAGTTTTGCATCTCTGCAGTTGAATTTGAAAAGCAAGATCTGGTCCTTGTTTGATAGGAACCACCTATCCCTCACCCATCTATGTAGACAGGAAAACACCAGTTTCATATTTAGTGTTTCAAGTACTTGGTCTTTTTTTTTAAAGATTGTACCTGTTGATGTACTTCATTACTTTATCAATATAAATGGTTTTAAACAAAAAAATATTTGTACCTACTTATTCAGACTAAATGGTTTTGTCATCAGAAATCAAGGCAAAGTGTGTTAATGCAAGTAGGCAAGGTCTAGATTACTGACAGCTCAATTTTCTACACAATCAAGCTTTGGGCAAGCTTTTATCACACAATAAGCATGAAGTAGACTAACTTACTTGCAATGAGAGGTAAATTACCTAGGAGGAGATTTTGTCCCTCCCTATAGCATTGTCACAGTTTGATAAAAAGTTACATGCTTAGAAACAAAAGTGAAAGCAAAATTAAATTCTCATAGCTTCTTTTTATTGTTTTATGGAGTTTTAATGACTCAGTCTAAAAGTAATCTGTCTTCTCAGAAAGTCCCAAGTCAAACCTTTTCCTTACTGTAAATAGCATTTCATTGGGGAAATAGGTTAAATTCCTAATACTTTAAACTTGCGTCTTCAATTTTTCCAGGTATAACTTTATCTGGTAATAGGAATGTTGAATATGAGCTCCAGAGAAGTGAGACGAGAGAGCAGTGAGGTTGTATGTTTAGTTCAGTGACCTTTAATCTTCATCTTTACTTTTAATCCATTAATTACTTTTTAAATAACTGTAGGCTATTTGCTCTTCTGCTTTATACCTTAGACAAGGTATATTTCATTTTAATTCAGTACCTTCCATTTGCTATTTAGTCTTTTACTATATCAGCAAAAAAATTTTGTTCAACTCGGACTCAAAATATATTAATGTTAACAGTTTTTTCATGTTGGCACATCCCATTTCATGTGGCAAAGGTGGAAGTAAAAGCAATAATCATCGTAATGAAAGACATGAAAAAATGCATCAAACAAGACTACAATTTGTATTTCTGTCATATCTGATACCTGTGCATAGTGTTAGCTTGTAATGAATCTTTGTAGTAGTAGCATCTTGGGATTCATAAGTCAAGATTAAACAAGGTACTTCCTTGTGAGAGCAGAGGAATCCATGACTTATTTGAGGTATGATTATGTTTTAACATACTAAGAAAACCTGTTCAAAAGGTTATTATTAGGAATAATTACTGTGGATAGCTGCATTAAGGTCAAAAAGGCAATTTGCATAAACTTAAACACAGGGAGTTGTAACAGTGAAAGCTTTCATCACTTCTGGGTAACACCAGAGAAGGCAATGATATGAAGCCAATTATTTATAAATTGAGTAGAATTGGAATGATAGCAAAATGTTTTCTAGGTACTTCTTAAATAACTGGGAAGCTTAATATTAAATTTATGTTAATTAAAAAAACTCCCAAAAAACCCAGAACTGGAAGCAACAGGCTTTGAGGGCTTCACTTCCAGAAAGGTTAAGGGAATTCAGTTAGTTAGGTTTCATGAACGCTGCCTTGAAATACATGCAACAGTCACTTGATTGTCACTGCTCTGTTCTTTCAGGAGAAATCAAGATTTCTCGTAAACACTTTGAAGAAGCTTTTAGGAAAGTGAAATCTTCAGTATCCAAAAAGGTAAGATAATATTCAAGTATGTATGGCTCATTACTCCCTTGGGAAGGACACTCTTCTGATGCTGGAGCCTGGTGGGAATGCTTAAGGTTGCAGCATACTTAAATGTATTTCAAACACTACCTGTTTCTGCATTAACAAATCTGATGTTTGTGTTAAGGTCAGAAATTAAAGCCTCCCTTTTCAACTGCAGATGAAGCACTGCATGTAGATGGCTTACTAAGATACCAAGATTATCTTTTTGTGTGGTGCCTTGGACTTCATTGACATTCCCAGATTGATTATTAACCTGGCCCTAAGCTCTTATGTTTCCTGAATTTTCAGTTAGAAGTCAAGGCCTTTAGAGTGCACCACATCCTGCCACAACCTTTCCTTCTCTGTGATGATGACACACAAAGATGCTCAACCTTTTCTGTTGATCTGCAAGAGATGTAAATTTGACATAGGCCATAAAACACACTTTATTATCTTAGTTATTTCTTATCACTCTTTTCACTATTTGGATTTGTCAAGGAAGTTTGTTGTAAACGTTTCCTTATGCCCTGTTCCTTTTAACGACTGAAAGGAAAGCTGTTCAATCACCTTAATTACTATAATTTGAAGTTAATGTATAGAAATTGCTATTATTGCAGAGCTTGTGCATAGGCCTCCATGTGTTGCCAAGAGTGTACTGCAGCCAGAATACATTAATGTATTCACATTTAACACTAGTCAGAGAGAAGTTAGTTAACTATTTCCTTTCATTATTATTGTATGTTGATGGTCAGTGACCTTTCATAAAATTTAAAAGTGATCTGTGGTTCCAAGAACCTTTAAAGATGATGTTGATTGTTGTTTTCCCTTTTCTAATCACTAAGCAAACAGCCACAAAAATTTAAAACATCTCCTCTAACATAGCAATGACAGTTAAGTATTAGAACATATTCCTTCTGGTTAACAAAAAATATTATTCTGCATCTCAAAGGCATCTTAAATATCATATGTCTGAGAGTCCTATATTTCAATTATATTAATCTGAAGACTTTTCAGTTAGTTATTTTGAAATACCTATTGCAGTACAAGATACTTATCTCCCATTTCCAGATGCTACTTTCTATCTGCTAGATGAATCGAGTCTGACAAAAACTCTACAGAAGTTGCTATGAATACTGGAAAATTTAAAAGAAAAGGCTAAAAAAGCTGCATCTTACTTATCTAGTGCATTTACCTCTTCTATCCCATACACATCTCTGTGTTTGGTTCAATTGGTTGACTCAAGATAAACAAAAAAAGTCCTTAAAACTGTGGACAGACATCACCTTCTGAAGCCAGTTATTTCAGTGGGAGTATTCTGTTCCTCAAAACTGTCATTTTGAGTGACCAGTGAAAAAGGTTAAGGAACAGTTAAGTTAGACTAGCAAAAGACGATCTTGTCTGTTCATTGTGCAGAACTACATGGGGGAGGAAAGTGTCAATTCAGCAGCTCCTGTGGTGAAGAGGGCAGTACCTTCTCAGTGAAGCTGCTGTCTAACCTAGCATGGCAACATGAAGTGTAAGAACTCTGCCCAAAGCCTCTGTGAACTACACACCATTGGTGACTCTCCCTGGAGAACCTCATTTATCAGCCAGGGTAGTGCGGGTTTGCCTTATTTAGGTTTTTGTTTGTAAATGTTTTAAAATGCAGCTAGTGGCTCATAGAGCTGGTTTGTTTCACTTGCTTAAATAATACACAAAGTCACTTTTAAATATTGTGTAATGTTTTTACCATTGTCTGAGGTATTTTTCTTCTTCTCTTGGCACTGTTAGGATCAAATAATGTATGAACAACTGCATCAGTCACTGTGCAGGTGATACATTTGGACAATTCCCAAGAGCGACTTATTCTACACTGGTGAAGAGTCCTGCAGTTCCTGTGCCTGTTTTCAAGAGACAGGTTGGAAAGCTGTACTAAATCCATCTCTCAACTTTTCATACTGCATCTGAAAAAAAGGTCATCACAACCTACTGCTCTAAAGCATCCTTAATTTAACTATCTCCAGAATAAAAGATACAATACATGCTTCCTGTTTATAACCAGTTACATTTTCCAAATGAATGCTTTTAGTGCTAAAAATTAATACTATTCTGATACAGTTGGTGCCCTGAATCAGAAATCTCTGAGGCACAGGCTAACCCTTCCTTCCAAGTGTTTACACTGCTCAAATAGCTGTTTTCAACCACCAGAGAAAACTGCTGTTTTCCAGAACAAGGACACTGAAAGAAGCACTGGGACAACAGAGCTATGAAAGTAGGCTGGGAAAGTGCTGCACTGGATGTTATCACACCATTAATCATGCATTTTCTGAGTACAGTGACACGTGATTGTGCCAGCACAGGTTCTCAGAGCTGCTAACAGCTTCCTTCCACTTTACCAAAATAAACTGCCCACAGCGGGCAAGCTGGGAGGGTTACCTAGGAGAGAGTGAAGTTTGGAAATTGGCGAGGTGCTATTACACTATGATTTAACCTAGAAAACATTTGAGTTAAGAGGTAGTTAACAAGCTGGTTCTTAATTATTTTTCTTAAACAGATAACTTTGCAACAACAAAAACTTTTTTACAGTGTTTCAGTATCCTCTGGAGGAAGAAAAATGTTACTGTTTTAAAAAGCAGGCCAAGAGCTTTTTTTTTTTTTTTTTTAAATACAAGAACTTCCATATTGAAAGGAAGGTCATAACTTCATAATTTTCAGCATCAGCAAACTGGGAAGTATCCAAGTTAAGACAAAACACTGAAAAGTGCCAGATTATGAAACCTACAATCCTTCAGGGAAGAACCCCAATGAAATAGTTTTTGTAAGCAACATGTAACCTGTAAGCATCCCCCCACTACTTAAATGCTTAAGAGGGAGATCATTTAATCTCCTACTTCAATTCATTTAAATAAATACCCTGAACAACCAGATCTAACTTTAAGACTGACCATGATAGAGAATAGTACCTTACATCTTAAATTCTTCTCAGAATTGCCAGCTAACAAGAAATCTTGCTGCACCTTTTTACCCAAAGGTACATGTTGAAGGCTATCACATGTAACTAATCACCACAGACTTGCACTTTAAAAATATGGACACTCATGGCAGAATGTTCTTACCACTGGATTTTTGCTCAACATGGTATGACATTCCCTTCCTCTTCTAGGGAAGCTGGAGCCTCAGTGACTCAAATTCTGACTCATAAGACTAACAAATTAAGTCCCTGTATATAAAGCAGATGATGATGATGTGCCTGCTTTTAATTGTAAATCAGGCTTGAAGCTTCAGCTACGCTTCCCAGAAAGCCAAAATGAAGGATCATCATTTTCAGTCAATACCATGCTGGAAGGAAACCTCAATGATCATCTGGTTCAACCTTTCTTGGCAAAAAGCAGTCTAGACACGATGGCTCAGCACCCTGTCCAGCTGAATCTTACAAGTGTCTGACATTGGGGAATCCACCAATTCCCTGGGGAGATTTTTCACAATGAGAACAATCAGCCAGTGGAATAGTTTTCCTCATTCCCAGCGGGAAGCACCCCAGGAGTAACTTGCACTCCTTACACCTCCTCTTTTCCATGTCACTCTTATAAAAAGGGAGTCTCCATCTTCTTTATAGCCACCCCTGGAACACAGTGATAAATTCTCTCCCTAAGCTTTATTTCCTCAAGACTGCACAAACACAGTTCTCTCAGTCTTTGCTCATAATACTACAACAGTATAATAATAATGATATACTCAATTCACTTGAGTGCCTGAGTGAACCAATGAAAAGAGTAAGTGATTTCTCCTTTATGGATATACAGAGAAGATTCCTGCTACCATACTTGAGGATAGCTGCAGATGATGAGCTTAGGGAGGAGTGGAGTCCTCAAGCCCTGGCATATCCACCTAAGAACTTTTTCCTTTTCTTGTATGATGGTATTATTCTTGCGTATGTATGGAACAAGAAAGCAAAGTAGGACTTGCAAGGCAAGATAAGGGAGGAAAAGCTATCAAGTAGTAGTAATAGCACTACAGTCTTGTCAAGAGTGGCCAACACAAAACATGTTTATTATTCAAGGTGTCTCATGATCATTCTTCACAACAGGTGATAAAGGAAGAGGAAGTGGGGTGCAGGAGGTTTTGAATGCACAAGAAAATCTGAAGTTAAGGTGAAAGGCAGAAAAAGTCAAATCAGTATCCTGTTGCTTACCTTGTCTGGGCTCCATGTGCAGCAAGGCGCAGGCAAGGGTAGGCAGCTGAATTCCATTTGCCTGCTCACACGAGTGTTGCACCGACACTGCTCCTTATGGGAAATTCTGCTTTAGCTGTATTATATATCACTAAAAAACCAATGATCCTTTGTACAGAAGAGAACCCTTATACACAGAAAATGGGAAGTGCTTTAAGGAACAAGCCTTTTCACGCAATAGAGACAAATATTTTGCTGCATATGCAGCTACCGCTCCTCCTAGCAGATATGCCTCGAGGTTTTGCCTCCAGTCATCTTGTTTCTGTTGTGACAAGATCAAGAAATTGTTCATCATGCCATTCTCCTCTCCCTTTTCCTGAGGCTAGCAACATAACTAAGCCACAAGAATGATCCTGTCCCAGAGCATAGTAGATGCTAACATAAGCATGGAGAGGGGGCAGAGGCAGTGCACTGTGCAGGGGACTGTTGAAAGGAGAAAAGAAAAATACTGTCTTCATTCATGGCTCAATAGGAAACTTCTTCCACAGCTTTGTCCTGACTAAAGTCTTGTATTTCACTTCAGGCTTGATTGTGAAATAGAAGATTTGCTAGAGAAGAGATAGTTGTGTGGAGTTGCAGGTTGCTGGGCTGAAGGCAGATCCTCAGGATTCAGACACACCTATTTATCAGATTGTTTTCCTAGGACCTTGCAGAAGCAATGTTGGCAGACCCAGAAGTGGCTCCTGTGCCTTGCAATGTGCAAGCTAAACAGCAGAACTTGCTTTGCTGTAAGCCTTTTGAGACTTCCAAATTAAAGAGGAGTACAGTTTCCAAAAGCTGTGCCAAACTCCTTACACAAGGCTGCTGCTTCAAAGGCACTTTCCGCCTCTTAGTCCAACAGGAGAATGGCAGCCTGCAGTCTGTAGCACTGATGTTATCAGCTGTTGAACCTCATTAAATAAGGAATGAACAGTTTTAAGCTCTACTGTGGCATGCCACTCCATCTGATAGAAGGAATAAATGTCAGGGAGGCAGAGGTGAGCCACTGACCTCACCATCTGATAGTGTCCACTTACCATCAACAGATCCACGTCTCAACAGCTGGAGACCTTTGTCTTATGTGCTCACCAGCTCATTTAATGACTTCACCAGAGGAGTTCCAAGACACACAACTGAAAGTCTGATCTGTTTCCACTGACCTCTGGTACCAGGGAGGAAGTCCTACCCTGGGTCTGACAGCATGGAGCTCTGCAACCAGACAGATGCATCCATTTAGCACATTAATGTTGGGAAGCAGACAGGTTCAACAGCAAATCAGGAATGCCAGAGGCAAGTGTTGTTCTGGAAGAGGAGTATACCCACACCTGTCCTGTGGGAAAACTAATGCCTAGTATAAACACATTCCAGGATGCATTACTTATTCCACTTAAGCAGCTTCAGATAGTTGGAGGAAGGGAGTTAAAAGCCATGCAGGGAATTTTATTCTGAAAACTGCAAGTTATTCTAAAAGGCCTGAAGGGGATTCAGAGCTCTGCACAATTTAACTGCAGCTAAAATACTTTTAACTTGGGACAGTTAAAACTCCTGACTGATTCCACATAAGGAGATGTTTTCCAAACTGACAAACTGACAAGAACAAACCCTAATAAACATACAGAAACACCAAAGCTAACTCATTCCATCTGAATAGATTCAGAAAAAAACAACAGGGTTAACTGTCAGGGTTCTTGATGGTGTTTAGGTTTAATTTGTTCTTCACCAGTTAGTCAAAGCTCCCTCCAACTTTCAGATAAAACACTTCAAAAATTATACTAACCCCTTTCTGCCAGATATGTTTTAATTGTATTAATGAAAACTAATTCCTTAAAACAATAACTAGGTGGTTCATATGTGGGGTTTTTTTTAATGGTAGTGTTTCATATTTCTATGTCATGCCTCTGGAGCAAAGACCATGCTTTCTTTCTCCAGTCATACTTAAATCCATTGTTCATTTAGAACATATCAAACAAGTCAAGTAGGGCCAGCTGGTCCTAATTACTTTTACCAGTGGTTCAGAAATGCTTCTAACTGTTTCTTAGGGATGAAACTATGCTGGTTACCTTTCAAATTATCTGCTTTTGGCAGTTCTTACTATTGAAGTTAGCTGTTAAGGCTTTTTATGTATTACACAGGAATTACAAGCTTAAGAAGGGTCACTACCAATACTTGCAAGAATGAGACCATTGTTAAGATCCAAGCTTGAGTCTCACTGGCTCAGTTTAACCTAATACAGTAAATTGTTCTCCAATAGGTAGCCAGTAGCAGATGTTTCAGAAAGATTATGTAAAGCACAGATATCTCCCTCAGAATTCCCCACTATTCAGTACTTCTTGAAATGAAAATAATGTAGTTATAATTTCAGTTGGAAGGGAAAATCATAGTCAGACCACCTTAAAGCAACACTTGCAGTTTTAAGCTAGAGATGGCAACTTCAGCCCTGTTTAAAGCAGGAATTCCATGAAGTAGGTAACTAAGACTAACTATAAAATTTTTACTCTGAACTCTGGTTATATTAATATTCATGTGGGATAACTGACTTTCTTAACTTTAGCTCTTAGCCATAACACTTTGTAGACACTTTCTATCCTTCATCCAGCTATGATAAATCATCAACACCAAAGATAATTTAAGAAACAAAGGGTGATATTAACTAAGTGGCTTAAAAAGAAACTGGTTTGCAGCTTCTTAAGCCTTTACAAGTATTTCAACCGAAGTCCATTTTCCTTTGAGTAGGGAGGAAAGGCAGTGATTCTTTACAGGTCATCTGTATCACCACTCAATAGAACAGGTCTCAAATCTGCTTTAGAAATACCAAACTTCTCTAAAGCTTAAGTCCTTCAGCATAAGGGGACCAATCAAAAGTTCACCCACTGTTACTTTAAACTTGGCTTTTTAATTACATGTAAGACTACTGGACAAAGTCTATTTTGACATTACACTCTACCCTGAGCAACACACTGGCTACCTCAGGTTATGGGCATAATGAAGTCACTTTGTAGGTGGCTGGCAGACTTTCATACCATTTCTATTGCTTAGCCACAGATAAGGGCCCACACTTAAAACAAAACACCCATTAAAACAGCTGTCGAGACCGAGTTAAGAGGTACCAATACATTCTTTTTAGGCACTCACCTTTCCAAAACAAACAACAAACACCCCAAAAAACCACCCCAAATGCAGGAGTTGAAGGCATCTAAAATTAGGTTACAGCAGCTACAACTCCCACCTTCCTTAGATTCCATCTTTCAGATTAATGAAGAACATACCACAGAACCACCATTTGAGGTTTAAGGGGCATTTGTAGCCAGTTTTAACTGCTTAAAGCCGTCATTAATGCATTAGACAGCAGGCAAATCTACTGTGCTGAAGTATGGAAAGGCTTTTCACTGTCCAGCAAGTCTATCTGGTCCTAATGAAAAATTTCCTAAGCAGGAAGTTTGATATCACCACCTCTCACCACATTTTTATATGTAAGAAAGACAAGTATTTATGGAGGGTACTGTGGGTTTAGGGGGGAAAAACCAAACAAGATTTAACAACCTTTCTGTGTACACAAATGACTAATGTGCCTAACAGGTAGTATTGTCAGTGATTGTAGCTAGACCTGTTTGCCAGAATAGTATCTGTTTTAATCCATTCAGTTTTCCATAAAAGCCAGACTTCCAAATGAGTATAAATATTTATATTTAAAACCATAGTAACATGGTAATAATTTTTCTTTGAAGATCAAAAAACCCCCAAACTCTGTAACAATATTTTTCCAACACAAAACCCCACATCAGGTATATTAAGTTACCTAAATGCCACCTGCTCACACCATATGCCAACAGAAGCAGCTCAGGCAGTAGGTGGGACCCTTGGAGCTGGCAACACCCTTGAATTCCCCACCTTTTTTTACAAAGAAGTCACAGAAGCCATCTTGAAGATACCAGTTTCATTCTGATAGATTGCTCCTTTAAGGTACTTTCAGTAAAAAAGGTAGAACTTTAAAGCAGTGCTTCAAATGACACATTACATATTGAAACAAAAGCAGACTCAACATTTCTGTGCAAATTTAGTTCTTCCAACCATCAGATTGGACACATTTTCAACAGAATGTTTAAGTTAACAAATCATGTTAGTTTAGAATTAACAGGTAAGTACAGCATTTTAAAACTAGTCATCTAAATAGCACATTGAGGGCAGTATACTACATTGAGAACTTTTAAACTGTTATGAGTCAGACAGACATTTTATATAGATTTAACACCTACCAAAGTAAATTCTGTAACAAAGTGATTTTGCATTATGCGTATAACACTGATCCTTAGGCAAAGAGAGACACATTAAACCAACAAATCTGAGGACTGTGAGGAATGTTATAGCTGGTAGGAATCTGCTACAAAATCCTTAAGGATGCATTGCTATGTTGCTGTACATCTTAATTCAGGACACAGGTGAACAGCTTTAGCAGGAGACCTTTATACCAGCCACTTTAAAGCAAGCAGACATTTCAAAGTTTTTTGGTTGCCAGAAGTTTAATCTTGCTTCACTTCACCCTTTAATTGTCTTTTCATGCGTGAATATGGGCTGATTGTGTCATCCATCACGAAGTCATACAGTACTTTTATCCAAGAGTTATACTGGGGCAGGTTGTCATAGTATTCAGCTGCTATTTTCTTCACCTGAAGGAGAGATATGAGATTTATTTACTAGTTACATTAACATCAGTTGTGACAACTTTACAACCCTCAACGTGTAACCTAATAATGTGCAACAGCACAGGAAGTTTCATTCCAGAAATTAGCTCCTACAAGAAAGGCCACTCGTACCACAATGTGAACGTTCCTTGAAGGAAAAAGCAATTCCCTAGTTGTTAAGTAAGTCTCATGTGAAGCTTTTGGAGCTGGCCAGAACAAACTCTGCTAACTCTCCAAAGTCCCTTCACTGTGCTACCTACAGGATGATGGAGCTCACAAAAGCAAGTGGTTTGGTTGCTATTGAAAGTGTGACTCAATTCAGTGCTGACTCATAGATATACAAGTAAAAGTAAAATGGATGTTTTAAGTTCTAGGAAGAGATGTTTAACACAGCTATTTTTACATGTAGTTTCAAATCTCAGTACTCAGAAGAAAAAAGCATTTTATTTCTGAGGAACGTTTTGTTTCTGAAGACAGACTTCAAAGAATGAATATAAACTGTTTCCAAAGACTCCGCTCTCAGCTGCACGTGTTGACTAGACCACTATTTAAACTGAGAGCAGCAGGTTCAGTGAGGTGTCTTTACTGCTATTTAGGGCCAACCACTTAAAGCCTTAAAAACATGAACAGAACAAGAAGGATTTTTCACAAAATTCCATAGCTTTAGTCAGAAGAATAATGTCAGTCTGTATAAGCAACAAACAAACCTAAGATATTTACATGCCTGGTTTGAAGGCAAAGCTTGTTTTGACCTATCATCACACCTACAGAATAGTGCACCTAGGCAAAGTACTTTTACTCAACAGTAATAATTCTCAGCTCACCAGTGCTGAGGAATCAAGTGTTCAGTACTTGGGGATCTTTAGCACACAGCACAGCAGAGTCCAGTCCAATCAAATTAACTGCACTGTTCCAAAAAAAGGCTTTGTTTTCTTATCAGAGCTGTGGATTATGAGTCCTGCAGCAGAACTGGGTATTTACCCCTAGAATTAAATTCTTGAAAAAATTCAAGCCCTACTTATAGCTAAAGTACCTGTGCAAGAAGTGAAATGCTAGTTCACAGCACAGACCCAGGTATCAAAGGTGAGTTAAAGCAACTTTTGCTGTATTTGAAAGATTAAATCTATGAATAAGAGCAATCATCTCTCTTTAGAAAAAAAACCAAAACAAAAACTACACAAAGCCTCAAACAAACCAACTGCATGATCTACCTGCCCTGCTAGAAGTGCTGGCACAGTTATTTCAGCTGCACTTCCAGCACTGACAACAGAAATATCAATCAAGTTTAGACTTCACCAGAGGGACGGTCTTACAAGGTCTCACTATTGCCAAGTGCAGTAACAAAGCTGTAAGACCGACACTACAGCTGCTTCAAATTGCAAATTTAGTGTCTGATGAAAAACTGAAATTTTAGGTGTAACCCTGAAATCTGTGTTCCCATGGTCCAGCTGGGAAACACGGATACAGTGAGAAGGAAGCTTCAGTCAGAAAGACTGAAGTGAGGAGAAACTTCACCTCTACTACTCATGCAGGCATGACAGGTCTAAGTCCTGGCTTAAGAACTCTCAATTCTGCCAATGTACAACTGATACTTATTTAGGGTTCAAAGGCTCTTGCTAGAGAAAAATGAAGTGCTCCAGACTAGAAAAGTTATTAAACATTTGTAAACAGTACAACAAACATTAACAGTACCTCAAACCCTCTCTTTTCCCCCACATGAGAATGACCCTGCTAGAAGAGACTTAAGGATAAGCACACATTACAATACTGTCCTTAACATTTCAAAGACAGAGATAACAAATCTCCAGTTATCTGCAACTTCTTAACTAGTTTTCTGCATACTTACAAACAGGAATTTAGAAGACAGGTTGTAATTACAGAAAGCTAAAGTTAGTGCCAAGCATAAGACATGCGTTCCCTCCCCTCTCCTTTTATGGAAGAGGCTTGAGCCACAGCATATTGGAAGCTTGTTCAGGATACCACTAAAATGAGGAATAATTACCTCCTTTATCACTCAACTTATATTGCGGCGTTTCTGTTTGTTTGTTTTTAAGCTCCCAACCTATTCTGTCAGGGCTCAACCTTATTTTCATGTTAAAGTAGGCCTTAATTTAAGAAAAAGTAATAATCTTGGAAGGAAACTTACCAGTGGAAGGCTCTTGCCAGGAATATTGGGGAAGTCATGATGTTCATTGTGATAGCCAACATTAAAAGTGAGCAAATTAAGTGGCCCATAGTAGGAATAGGTCTCATGTCCTTTTAAAAACATGTAATGTTCAGCTATGAAGTGTCCTGAAATTGGGTGCAACCCAAGACCAAGTACTGAACCAGCAAGCATGTAAAAAATTGATTTGACGCCCCATAAATAATGTATCGCGACATCAAAGGCAAGCTGAGCCAGCAAATTGATTATTTCAAGTCGAGTGATGGGTTTAGGATTGATGCAGAGAGGTCTGATGGCATAGAAAAAAGGCTGAAGAACAATCCATATGAACTTCCTAAAACGGGTGCAGAAAAACCAGCCTTCAAAGTTGGTAGGAATGTCCACATCGATGCCGTCACCGCCTAAGTAACGATGATGATCCATGTGGTATCTCTTGAAGGATATGGAGTAGGGGAGACCAAGAGGGAGGTTGGCAAATATTCCAAACCATCGATTCCACATGGCTTTGCTGTTGCCAAAGGCACTATTGTGGGAGATCTCATGAATAGCCAGAGTCATGGAGTGGCTAATACAGCTTCCAAAAACGTAAGCCCAGAAGACCACCCACTTCCAATCCAAGTCTTTAACCAGATAAAATGCAGTCAACTGCGCCAGAACCATCAGCACAACCACCCAGATCAGGTTGTAGTCTGGCTTCATCAATGCTTTTATCTCTGGATGTTTTGCTAGATGGGAAAAATGAAATGAAAAGTTATTTCAAAGCTCTCCTCACAACTAGCCCAATTAGATTACAGTTTTTAGTTCCCTTTGTCCCAATTAGGAGTTGCCTGCAAAGGTAATGAAAACGCATGACCTTTCCACTTGTGATATTTACTGCTATAATGAATCATTTGGAATCAAGTCATTTTAGCACTTTCACGTTACTCAGCAACTAGACACGGATATGGCAAGCACCAGTACCACCTCCAGCCTCCTCAGGAAGGAAATGGCTCTGCGCCGTCAACGCCCACCCGTAATTCAGAAGGGCTCAGGAAAGCTCAGCCCCGATTTTAGCGCCGCACTCGACGCCGTTATCCGCCACCCCTGGACGCGAGTGCCGCGGTGACCTCTGTGCGCAGCGGCCCCAGACACCGCCTTATCGCCCGTTCCGCTGGCAGGGCGAGGGCGGGGAGCGGCCCGGGGCCGCCGGGGAACCCGGGCTTCTATTCCGCCGCTCGGGATGGCAGCCCGGGCCGCCGCCGCCTCGGGGCTCCCGCAGGCGGCCGCCCGCCCTCCTCCTTCCCCCGCTCCTTCCCTTCCCCTCCCCCGCCAGCGCCGCCAAGGCGGCGGCTCCCGCCTCCGGCCCGACTCCGGCCGCCCCGCCGGGAGACTCCAGGGGGCCCCGCCGCCCCCCGGCAAGGGCGGCCATCTTGTGGGGTGTCCATATGCCTCCCCCCCCCCGCTCCNGGCCTGAGGGGCTCAGGGAGCGGAGCGCGGGAAGGAGGAGCCCTCAGAGCGGGGCCGCGGGGCCGCCGGCAGCACGAGCAGCGATCCTGCGTCCTAACCCCGCCTTCCTATGAGCTGCTGTCCTGGTTTGATCCCGTGCTTACAGACGCCTGTCTAAAGGTACTGAACTACAGCTCCAAACGCCTGTACCAAAGCCTCCGTTTCCTTCCCTTTTTGTAGTAACATATTTTAAGAATTTCTCTGACAAACTCCTCTGTAAGAACTAACCTCCATTTAATCTGTCACTGCATATATTTGTCATAAAACACTGTGGGCAGTACACCGAGAAAGATTACTTTATGTAGAAGCTGAACTACTACTTGCTTGGAATTTTAGTTGTCCACTCATAATAATCTAAACCAGTAGATCAAAAATCCACTCAAATTAATCTAAAACAGCAGTAGTGATTAAAAAAAAATGGAGAGTATTATCACAAAGTAAATTATACCTTATTTCTTCATGTAGTATTAGTATCTCAAGCTTTATGATTCATCACTTAAAATTCATTAGTAATAATGAGTACAAAAGGCTTATGCCTACAAGCTGAAAGTCCCACGTGCAACAGGACTATCGGAGGGGAAATTCAATCTCTACTTGGAAATGTTTGCAATCTAAAGTAGTGGACAAAGCACGGGATCCATAAAACACAGCACTTCTGTCAATAGTTTGGTTTGCATGCATTTTGATTTGTGCATGTTAGGGTGGGATTTAGAAGTGAAAAATGAAGCAAGGAGGTGAGACATGGAAAAGGTTATGCTCAGCCTTTCCCTCCTTAGTCACAGATTCTGAATTGTGCAGACTGTGAGGACTGGTGCAGCATAAGAGGCTAAGCAGATGTCTAGATTTCATCAAGGTATCGTGACCTTGCAAGGTTTACTTTTTGGTCAGTGACCATTTCACAATAAACCAGGAAGCTTTGGGGTTGCCAGCGCAGCAGCTGACTGCAGAACTGCCAGGGCCAGAAGTGTTTCACTCAGCTGCACTCTAAACACCACACATAACATTTCTGACAGTGTTCCCTTCTGGCTGTAGTTCAAATATGAGCACTGCTATATTGAACTGCTATCCATCATTGTGCTAAAGACCTCCTCATCCATGGGAAGGATCCTGCCAAAAGAAGGAGTGTGTCAGCTGGTGACGGGAGCGTTGGAGGAATGACAGCACATCAGGAGTTCAGTACACAGAAGCAGGTTTACAGCACTGCAAACATACATAGGTGTGGATGCTGAAAAGCTTTCAGCAGAGAAATTTTCCAGCTTTCTGCAGTATTCTGTGAGACTGTAACATTTCATGAGAGCTCTGTCTTTCCCATGCAAGCTATTCAAAACAATATTATGGTTTTCTGTAAACTATCTTGCACCTGCAGTTGTTTGTAGAATTGTTATGATACTGACTAGAGAAATATTTTGAAATAGCGGTTGTAGAATTTGACCAATCNCGGCGGCAAGAAGCGGCGGCACTGCGCTCCTCACCCAGGATCTCCTTGCGGCGGTCGGCATGGGGCTGATCCGTGTATACCCACTCGAAGTCCTCTCTAGCCACAGTATTTCCCATAGCTGCGACACAACACCCACTATCCACCCACTGCAGGGAGCCCACAGCACCGCACTTTATAGCGCCGCGGAGGCGGCTCGGGGCCACGCCCCCNCTCAAGCTTTATGATTCATCACTTAAAATTCATTAGTAATAATGAGTACAAAAGGCTTATGCCTACAAGCTGAAAGTCCCACGTGCAACAGGACTATCGGAGGGGAAATTCAATCTCTACTTGGAAATGTTTGCAATCTAAAGTAGTGGACAAAGCACGGGATCCATAAAACACAGCACTTCTGTCAATAGTTTGGTTTGCATGCATTTTGATTTGTGCATGTTAGGGTGGGATTTAGAAGTGAAAAATGAAGCAAGGAGGTGAGACATGGAAAAGGTTATGCTCAGCCTTTCCCTCCTTAGTCACAGATTCTGAATTGTGCAGACTGTGAGGACTGGTGCAGCATAAGAGGCTAAGCAGATGTCTAGATTTCATCAAGGTATCGTGACCTTGCAAGGTTTACTTTTTGGTCAGTGACCGTTTCACAATAAACCAGGAAGCTTTGGGGTTGCCAGCGCAGCAGCTGACTGCAGAACTGCCAGGGCCAGAAGTGTTTCACTCAGCTGCACTCTAAACACCACACATAACATTTCTGACAGTGTTCCCTTCTGGCTGTAGTTCAAATATGAGCACTGCTATATTGAACTGCTATCCATCATTGTGCTAAAGACCTCCTCATCCATGGGAAGGATCCTGCCAAAAGAAGGAGTGTGTCAGCTGGTGACGGGAGCGTTGGAGGAATGACAGCACATCAGGAGTTCAGTACACAGAAGCAGGTTTACAGCACTGCAAACATACATAGGTGTGGATGCTGAAAAGCTTTCAGCAGAGAAATTTTCCAGCTTTCTGCAGTATTCTGTGAGACTGTAACATTTCATGAGAGCTCTGTCTTTCCCATGCAAGCTATTCAAAACAATATTATGGTTTTCTGTAAACTATCTTGCACCTGCAGTTGTTTGTAGAATTGTTATGATACTGACTAGAGAAATATTTTGAAATAGCGGTTGTAGAATTTGACCAATCACCCTAGGAGGTGGGTGACTAGAGGTCCAATGAACTTACACCATGCCAGAGCACTTAAGTATAAAAGAGGTGATATATAATTAAATAAAAAAGGCTTCTTCTCTCTACTTCCTGGACTGAGTCAGTGTTCGTTCCCTCTCCCTCCTTGCAATAACAGCGACACATAGGTTTGTAAATGGTCATGAATTTCAGTAGGGCAATTAAACAGAAGATCCCAGGTTTATAAATGAAACATTCCAGAGCAGTTAAACAAGGTTTAAACAACTAAAAAAAAAATATTAAATAGGAAAGCTTTGGACAATATAATTTCCCAAGTGTACTGGAGAGCAAAGTGTCTTTCTATTTAATCACTGAGTTTAATCACTGTTTTAAGCAGTCTGTGTAACAAATCCAGATTTATTAGGTCTTCAGCAAGCCAACAGTTTTTGTATCTGACATTTTCCATTCCAAAGACAGCAAGATCGAGTACCTAGTGTGTCTTCAGCTGGCACAAAGCTTGAACAAAAATCCCGGAATGTTCACTTACATGTAAACCAAAGCCAGGAGTGCATTCTTTTCTAACTGGGAAGGTGAGATCCAGGAAGGACAACCATAAAAGTGGAGAGCTGGCCCAGGTACAGTGCAAAGTAGCACAGAAATGCAACTGGAGACTAACAGAATAGTTCACAACTAGCAGACGTGGCTGTAAAATAGTCCAAACTGAATTTACTTATTCATGTTATTAAGTAACAATAACAATCTACCATTGTAATTTGCTAGTTACCCTCTTAAAACCGTCAAGAACACCAAGAAACCATGGAATCCTATCCTGTGCTGGATTCAACTATATCCTACGTCATCCTATTTTCAAGAGGCTCTTGATGTCGCAAATTCCTTTGGCAATCTTAGTGCTCCCCACTATTCACTGGTAGAAGATCTGAATAAGAGCAACTAAGTTCCTGTTCAATTCTGTCTTACCTTTTACATTAGGAAGTTACACACAGGCACCCTTTCTAGCATTAATGAATTCAGTGATTAATGCACAATGCTGAGTATCAGGAACTGAAGAAGTTCCATTTGTTTCCGTCTGTTCTTTAATCTGTGAAATTTATCTTGTTAAGCAGGCAGTCTTTCTTCCTTCAGTGCTTCCACCTATTACATCCATTAGCCCAGGTTTGGAGGGTCCTTACATACTGCAGTTACATAGAAGCTGTTTGATCTGGGAAGCAAGACCTGGTTGCAAACAGCTTTTCCCTCAAAAAAGTACCACTATGGTATATTTCGATCTCATTTTCACCATGTTCACTAGATATACAAATTTGTAAAAAAAATCCCCGACCTTACTATGAAACAAAAAGCAGTTTCCAAGCAAACTGCTCTTTTTAGAAAAGCAGTAAAGCTGCCCTCAGTAGTTTAAGGTTATTTTAAGAAACTAAATGTAAGACACTTAAAATTGCTTTCTCTGTCAGCTCTGACCTTTCTTTCAATTTCAGCCCTTGACAAAAGTACTAGAACTGAATAGTGGCTGCAAATAAATCAATTTTTTTATGTAACTTCGTAAACTACATCTCAGTGTCACTGGTTTAAGGCTCTCCCTTGAACGGATGACACAATCACTAATCACTACCAACACTACTTTGAGACCAATATACCAACTCACATAAATGTGCACAGACACTTGGAGTGAAAGGAGATTTAGTTTTACTTCAGGTGGTTCATCAGCTTGTTCATGTATTGCAAAATGCATCCTTTTTATTGAACAAGGGACAATATGGTGTCAGAAATTAATGTTCCAGAATTTATTTTGTCCAAATGATGACTTCATTCTGTTTCCTCCGTGTGTGTATTTTTCTGGTGCACATTCCAGCCCAAGAGCCATCTGACATCTCCCTTTCTGGGATGTGAAATGAAAACACTGAGGTACCATTATTGTGGAATTTCTCAGAGCTGCCTTGTAACCATCCCCTCTACCCCTTAAAAGTTTCATGGGCCCCATTCTATTTTACTGTCAGCATATGGAGGAGCAGGATGCACCTGCAATCCTGGAGCACGTGATACTTCCTTGAGCTGAAGGTTACAAGTTGGCACCGTTCACAGAGAACATTTCCCATAACAATAGGCTGTTGTTTTCCAGCTCGGTTTATGCACAGCCAGAGATTCCCCAACACATACAGAAATGCTACTCCTGAGTAACCAGAAACTATTTGTATACTGGGATGGTGGGGAGGGGGAAATTGTTTGCATATTCTAGAAATTAATAAAGAAACTAAAGTGAAGAATATGCAGAGATGTATGAATAAACCTTTTCAGTAAATGCAATTCACAGGTTTATACTTGTTTGGAACCACAAGTAACAGGTAATTAGTCCATCACAGGAATTTTTTGTCACAAATAACCATTGAATGAATTTGTATCACACAGTTAATCCTAGCTATCATGCTGACCCTTTGACTCAAAATTGTTTTTTAAAAGATAAGGTATACGCCAGTATTTTTAATCTGAATAGGGGGTATCTATCTCCAAGATATACTTAGCTGTAAAAAACATTCTGGGCTGTAGAAAACCAGTACAAGCAAATACTCTGTTAACATTTTAAGTCTTCTCTGAGACAGCCTTTTATAATTTCCTTGATGCTTAAGAAAAATGCCTTTTTTTTGGAAAAGACTCAAACTACTTAAGAAGTTTATTTGAAAACTAAATGTCTGTCAAATATTAGGCATTTGCAATGTTACTTCTGGTATGAGCTACTATGTTTTAGAAGTAAAAATTGTAGCTGAAGTTTCAGGAAAACTGTCAGTTTTCCACAATTATGTAATATCTGACCAGACAACTTCTGATTTGTTTGGTGCTTTAAATACAGCCACCAGGTTATGCTGACAGCCAAACAAAACGAACTCACACTTTAACCCACAGTAGTAATATCAAGATTGTGAACAGCTACAAATGCAGCATTTGCATTTTCAGTGCCATACCAAGTTGAATTCAGAATCACCTAAAGACAAAGCAGCAGCTGGTTAAAAAAAGAAAACATAAGTCAAATTATAAAGCTACATAGTTTAGTACATTAAAACAAAACCAAGGACAATGGTACTTGTATAAGATTCCAAAAATATACAGATGAGGGGTGGGGGGAATAATCACTGTACACAACTCTGAGGTGGTTAAAGTGACCAGAGAGACTGAACAGTGCAAGACATGCTTTTCCAGTTACAAGCTCAAAACAGAAGTGCAAAAGAAATTAAAGCTTCATCTGAAGTGATTTACTTTTTAGGATAAGGAAAGCTTAGAATATTGTCATCAGTGTTACAGAGAAATTTCCACCCCAACCCCAACACAGACACACAAAATAGTTTAAGTTTTTCCATAATACAGCGTTTCACTCAAGTGATGTCCCCCGAGCTTGGTGACTCCAGGGACCATTTGTAGGTGTTCGATGTTGGCCTATGACCCAAGTGATGCACAGGCAGCCTCTCAATTCTCCAGCTTTGGCTAACAATAAATCCCTGCTTTCCAGGCAGGGCAAGTGGCAGCCACACAGTCCGGGCTCGAATGCTCCTGCCACTCAAACACTCCCCAGACCACCTCGCTCTAAGGAAGCCATTGTGCCAAAAGCAGAGGCTAAGGTACGGCTGAGGAACAAAGGAATTTCTTGACAGGTCTCTGCTCTCTTCCAGAGCTTGGAACAGTTTCAGGCAAGTGCTTTTGGCAGGCTCACTAAGCTGTACATGCATCTATCCATGCAAATGTAGAATATGGCTCCCAAGACCTAGGACCAGGGTGTGTGCATGTGAAGACTGGATAGAAGGCCCTTCCATGTAAGTTTACAAAAATATATAGCCAATACTGTAGCTTAAGAAGTCAGTTTTACTCATTACAGAGAACCCCAAAAAGTATTAACTACTTTTCAGACATTCCAGACAAGGTCACTTGTAACAAAAAAGGTCAAGTTCTCAAAAACAAGATTTTAAAAGTGGATCTTTCCTTCAAGTGAACAGGACATCTCTTTTTACGCTTAACCGTTTAGTCAGTTAAGACAATTTATTTAAGATTTCATGTGAACATATGCATAAACACAAATAAGTTTACTTTAAACACATCTGCACAGAAAAAAAGGTTAACTCTTCAAAACATAACAGAGCAGGTCTGGTTAGTATGTAGCTATTGCAAATCTTAAAGATTCTGTGCATTAGGCCCACCCATATAGAAAGCAGGGGAAAAGTCAATGAAAGAAAATTACTGTTCGAGTCTAAGTGGTGTTTTGAAGAGCCAGCAGCCTAAGTGACACCATGAAGCTGGTCACAGTATCCAAACAAGAAGACCTGCTTGGGCTACTAGAGCAGTGTATCCTCCTGAAGGCGCCATCTCCTCCCGAGTTATTTTCTGTTCCGAAGGCGTTTAGATTTCCTAGGACAGTCTGTGGAATCAACCGCCTTCCTCCGTTTCCTGGGAGACTGTTCATTTGAGCCGGAACCTGAAGAATTCCCTACTGTGCTCTCCATCACTTCTCGCAGCTTGCGCTCCAGCTCAGCCAAGCGGGCGTTCTGTTCCCCAATGATTTGGGTTTGCTCAAGCAGTTTCTGGTCTTGATCCTGGAGCTGCTTCTGCTGCTCCTGCACTTTGACGCGCAGCTCCGAGATCTCCCGCTTTAGCGCCGTCAGGCCCGTGCCGTTGGCTTTCACCTGCTGCTGCAGTTTGGTGACTTCCTGCCTAGAAGGGCTCTGCTTGGAGAACAGCTGCATTGTTGTCAGCGCTGCAGAGGGCCCTGGAACTTCAGAGAGAACTGTGATTAATCCTCTGCAATTTACGGGTAGAAATGGTGTCACAGTGTTCATATTTTGCTCACCCCTTCTCCCCACATGAATCTGAATACTGGTTGCAAGTTATGTGAACAGGTAAACAGATTTACAGTCACTTAAGTGTCTAACAAGAACATGTAGTAATCTCAGAGCACAACCAGTTTAATTTAAAATACTTACAGCTTTTCAGTAGTCCGGAAAAACGTTCATAATTCATTTCCTGTATATAAGCCCCCCTCCTTCTGCTGTATCAAAAATTGCGTAGAGATACTGTGTTGTCATCTAGACTTAGTGTCACAGATGTTAAGACAAAACCCCACAAAACATCTATAAATTACTTAATATGGAATAGTTAAGACTGAATAAATATCTTTCATTAGACCAGCAAAATTCTGCTGTCTTAGCTGCAGACAGCTAAAGATCTAAAATTTTGTAGTTTGGAACTTAACAAGGTATTTCAGTATAACTTACATTTTAGAAGAAAGGAATTTATTTTCCATGCTTCTTTAGAATCACTCTTCCTAAGCACTAAAACCATACTGGAATCTGAGCTTGGAACTGTTGACTCTAATAAAGTTCCTGCAAATCAAGGAGACTAACAGCTACTGTATAATTTCTTTCACTTTCTGCCATAAAAGATATCTATCACTTTTGCTATCATTATACTCTTCTAGCAGGGCTGTGCAAGTAAGGTGCAACTTTAAGTGCTCTACAGACAGAAGAGTCTGGAATAGTCTCCTCCTTTTTTTCCATTAGGATGGAGTGGTTATGCCCTTCCCTCAACAAGAGAGAGACATTTTATGCACCACAAAGCCTTGGCCTTGAAAAGTTGATTGACATCAATTGTGGGTTTGGGCAATACTTCCTCAGCTGAGAGGCTCAGTATATATTAACACATATAATTTAAAAAAACCCTAAACCCATACATAATTTCTTAAAAAGTATGCAATTAAAAAAATCAAAGTATAACCAACAGGATATAATTAAAAGGTGGCATACACACTTATGTCTAAAAGGATGGACAGGACATACAAGAAATAAAAGCATCTGCAGTTAGGCCTATTGTTTTTGCTTAAGGTGTTGTTTTTTTCTGAGTTTTACCAAGTTATCCTTCTAGAGAGTTAAATTTCACAGTTCCTAAAACATGTCCTGTATAGGGAAAGCTCCACAATTTTACCACTCTTTTGCCTTTTACCATTAGGATAACTTCAGCCATGAGGCAACTGCCTTAGGGTTTGGTTCACAAAAGTTCTGGAAAGTCTGACAGAGTATATGAAGGACCAGTTTAATGGCTTATTTATAGACCGTTATTTCAATTGCCTTTTCACTGTTATCTGGAACTATTTTGCTTGTTAGTGCATAAAATAGTACCCCCAGTAAAGTAAAGAAGCCCATTCTAGCCCTCTGTGTACTACTACAGCTTAGGCAAATTCATCTGCTGCTTGTCCTAAAAATAAAAGGCATCGAGTTGTCATCTCATGTGCCAAATTTCAACCAAATGCAGTGATAAAGTCTCATTCACTGGTGGCACAAAAGCATTTGTTTAACGAATACACACTATGCATAATTCTAACATACATTCAAGTGACTTTTCTTTTGGTAGTACAAAGGCTCCTTAAATTTCAAAGCAAATGAATTTCACTTAGCATTCTTAGAAACAAGTATCATCAATATTTATGTAATAAAGCTCCCATTTAAGGGAGGGAGCTTTGAAAACATACAGTGCTGTGATTTTTTACAAAAAAACTAAATAAAACTTAACTATACGTTGGAATTAATACCTGGGGCAGTTCCTATTAGACGTCCCGATACATCTGACCCAGGCATCTTTCTTTTCAGTATTGGAACAATCTTCTCATCAAAATATTCCATAGCCATGGAGGAAATGTCCCTTAGTTCTTGAAGAACTTCATGAGCTCTCTGAGGAGCTCTTGTAGAGTTTACATATCTTAGCACTCGATAAATTTCATCTATTACCTAAAACATTTAAGAAGAATTAGGATTTTCTGATAAAGGCAAGATTATTTCAGTTTGTTCTAGGAATTCTGACATATTCAGGGGTTTTTACCACATAACAGTTGTGCACTACTGCGCGTTTTAGTTCCAGATCAGCTTTTTGAAGTGCTGTTCATGATCTACCAGAGAAGCTATTCATTTAATCTATCACAACAGCTCTCTTTAAAGCCATGAAATAATGCTCATTATATGAAATTTTAACTACAGCCATAGCTGATTTACAAGTTATATAATCTATACTCAGCACAACATGATTATTTCCTTCAGGAGAACTTGAAGCAAGAAGCCCCAAAGCAGAGCAGTCACTACCCCTGCCAGTTATGAAACACGTAATTGGAGAAGCAAGAATTAGCATTATGTCAGCCTGAAGAGCTGTAAATATTTACTTGAGTCCGCTTCCATACACACAAAATATTGCAAATTCAGATTAAGTCCAAAATATATTCATTTACAAAACATCAACCCACTACTGACAGAGAACAAAACTCTCTTGACAGGTTTGGGAAACAAGCCCTTTGGTTAGGAGAGATACAGAGAGATGAAGGGTGTCTCATTAATTTATGAATTACAGTCTGAGGAAGGTCAAGATAGGAGTGCTTGTCTCTTACCCAAAGCTACACAGGTATTTTGCACAAGATTAAGAATGTTTGAAGCGTTTCCTGAAGAACACACATAAGGACCTTGTAATACAGTTTCACCTTTTGTTCTGATAAACGAAGCTTAGCTAAAAAGTTGCAAAAGCTAGACAAGACCTAAGTTTCTCATCAGGCAACAAACAACGAAAGACTTCTCTAATTTCATCCACTTTTTATCCTGTTAGCAACAACATCCTCCATATAAAACCTTGCAGCAGTGTTCTGCTATCACACAGAATGCTGAACCTCAAATCAGGATTTGCATAATCTACCACAAATTCCTTGCAGTTCTGTGTTGAAATTTCCTGAGGGAAGCAAAGCAGGTGGGAGGGAAACCACAGACTAAGTGAACACTAAGCCTTGAATCTGATTGACCAAAATATTAATCTTGAGTGAACTGGTAACTGTGTTGAGAGAGCAGCCATGCTAGCAAACTCACACACTAAGTAAATAATTTAAAAAAAAACCCCACAAACTTTTTAGCAGTGGTATCAAAATAAAATCAGTGGTATCAATAAAATAAAATAAAATCATCACCTTACAAGCTGGTGCCCACAAGGAAAATGGCTGGCAAGCTCACCTGCCCAACTCATGCACACCCCGGTCTAGGGTGAGTACTGCCTTTGCCTCTACTCTTCAAAATAGTAGGGCAACATTTTTTTCTAAGTATTCCATTTACCATGTAAGTATTAGGGACTTAAGTTCATTTCACTTTGTTATATTAATTTTTTAAAAACACATGGTATATAACAAATAGAATGTAAAGTCAAATAAGAACATAATTTAAAATTAATTAAATATCAGGTAAACAGGAGTGTACAGAAATATTTACTTCTTCAAGGTAAGAATACATTCCACATCCACACCTTATCCTACCACTGCATGCATAAATGCCTGAATGCTCCCCCAGAATCCAAGACATAACTTTTCCATTCATCTCACTGCAATTCAGTTCTCTGCCCACAAAAAAGTAACACAAACATATCTGAACCTTACATGGAAAGATCAATGAATAGAGCATTAGGATAATGTTCACTGATCTCATTTAATCCCTGAGCTGTACCAGGCTTCCTCTGACCATGATTTTGTCAATTCCCCTGTGCACTGGTGATTTCACAGCTTATAAAACATCAGTATCTCCAATGTACATCTTGCCTGCATAATTTATATTTAATGCTGGACTAGTATTCTAAAACACCAGAACTGTTCAGTAATGTTCCCATTTAACACACTTTACATTTAAATCTAATTCCACCTACTGTACAAAAATATACCATCCACTGTAGTACTGAACAGTGTTTTGACATACTAAATATCTTAATTCAACTAACCTGAAGTACTCAAATTCTTAAGAAAGGTGCCTAAAATCTTGATTGACTGAGTGCGTAGTGTTATATGTAGTCTAAATTACTACATCTTCAGGTGGCCTGATCACATGTTTTTTTGAAAAGGTTGTAGAGAATGAGTATACCACAAGTCAAACGTCAGAATCAAGAGAGAATCTAAGGGCAAATAGAAATCAAATTTAAAATCATTAATATTTAAATACAGTCTGGTTTATTCATTTCAGACTGCCTGGTAAAACAGAGTATTGGCTTGTAGGTTTGTTTGCAAGTACCTGAAAAGCAGTTT
>VZTH01016965.1:1080826-1103603 GCA_013397815.1 Aleadryas rufinucha
ACATATATATATATATACACACACATACACATAAACTAGATATACACACATACACACTCTGTATCAATTTGCCCCAGCTGTGCCATGTTAAGTTACACAATCTTATTTTTTAAACACAGATACACATTCACAGAATATAGTCTACATTTTACCTTTCCAGGTATGAAGCAACAGAGATTGGAATCCACATACTTCATAAAAGTCATATTTAAGAGAGAGAGTCTCGTTTCCACAGCAGCGAGGATGTCTGCATGACGAGCTAATGAATGGTTTCTCCTTTCTGACTCTCGTCTAGAAAACAGACCACAAGGTGACCCCGATTTAACAAGGAGTCAAAAAATCAAACTGTAACATTTGTCAAGTTAATTTCACCCTTAAAACCCTGTAGCCACTAACATCTGTCTTCATGGAAATTAAAAATACA
Source organism: Aleadryas rufinucha (assembly GCA_013397815.1). Taxonomy (NCBI): domain Eukaryota; kingdom Metazoa; phylum Chordata; class Aves; order Passeriformes; genus Aleadryas; species Aleadryas rufinucha. The sequence continues at coordinate 1,081,251 of VZTH01016965.1, forward strand.
GATTGAGACACAGCTAGTAACAGCATACTACATTTTCCTAGACAAAATTTGTTCTCTAAATAATTACTATATCTTATGTGATCCATAAATTCTGTATGTAACTTAGGACTATTTAGGAACAAGGTTTCAGTACTAACTATCATCAGACACCGAGTCAGCATGAATATTTTTATTCCTCACCTCATATGGTCAGTACTTCAATGCAATTGAAATAATAAATGTAATATATTAGTAGTGCTTGCTATAAAGTTTAAGTTGAGATAGAAATGCTTTTTGACAAAGGATCTCTATGGCAAGTAGCATTTAGCTGCTTCACTCTGACTGGGAAATCTGATAGGACAGAGCAGCAGCTGCACTTATTCACTGGAAAGAGGAAGAAAGACATTGCTTTAGTAAGAAACCAGTTCCCAGTAATGCTCACATGTCAAATCCCTCTTCCTTGTTCCTGTTTAATCCTTGTCAGTGAAAAACCTTGCCCTTTTTTTTAAAGCAGAGTCTTTGATAAATCATCAGTGAAGGCAGTTGGTCTTGAAAAGGAACAGCATTTATTCATTCCCAGGAATCCTCGCTTGATTTGCCAGAAGAGTTGAGTAATACAGAACCCAATCCTCTCTGTTTGAAATACCAGACACACTTTTCACACCATTGTTCTGTAATTAAATCTTAGGTTCAAGGTGCTTTTAGAAAAAAAAATTAAATAAAGGCAAATGCGATTCAAATTTTCAAGATACATAAGAGGAATTAGCCAGAAAGGAATTCCTTTTCAATAACCTGCTTAAATTAATCTATCACAATTAAATTTAATTACAGTTTTAACTGGTACATACCTTGGAAGTTGAGCTTTAACTTGCTTCTGACACAAGTTGTGGTATCTTTCCACTTTCAGAAATCCCTGATTTAACATTCTCTGGCAAACCAAGTCCATTCGCTTACAAACCTGTATTGAAGTAAAAAGAAATGTTAAGGCTCCTTTAAGTCCACAAGTCACTTTTACTGTTATCTTAGCCCTACTTGCCAGGTAGCAAAAGATTCTCTTAACTGTTTTTTTGTTCCATTTCAACAAGCAAGAACTGCAGCTGAGATTAAGGCATCCCCATCTCCACCAAAGATCATGATACTCCAAAAAGGAGCAGCTATGTTCCACACAGTTCACAAATAAATCTATTGATTTTGCCTAACAAGAGACAGTAGGCTGAATGCCACCTATTGGAAGCAGATACAATTTCCTCTGATTTTAATGGAAGCTGCAAATGCCCATGCCTGGCTTTTAGCATCGTCTCCAGAGTGATTCTGGTGTACCAAGTTAATATTTTGTAGTCTCAAAAAAAGAAACCTTTAAAGACAAGAAATCATGGTGGGTTTCTTCCAGTGTTTAAGGTTTATGTTTTTTGAAGTCAACCACAATTAAATTTGAAAACACATGCAAACCATTGCACATGAAACAAGATTCTCCTTTTCATATAAAAAAGTCTTTCCTCCTCTGTTCAAAGGATTCCTTTATTTGCTATGTAGGACACCAATAGTCTCAGGGGTTTTTTTGCCCCACAGATTTAGGAATAAGGGACATTAAGAGCTGCAGAAGATATAATAAACTGCTAAAGTTAACCCTTCACAAAGTTACTAGTTACAGGACAAAGGCAACTTGTACAAAAGTTTAAAGCAATTGCTATTCAGTTCTGAAGATGCAAGAGCTTAGTGACCCAACTGTTCTTTGAAATTGTTTTGGTTTTGTTGGGTTTTTTTAGGTACTAAAGTCCACAGTTCCCACTGTGACCCCACTTGCCAATAAATAAGCTTTTTTTTTTTTAAATAAACACTCCTTTCCTCCATACACTCCTCATTTCATAACTTCTAAGTCCATGTAAGTTTATACCTTGAGGAAGAAGATTCTCACCTCTCCCAGAGAAAACTGCAATTACTTTGTATAATGCCTTCTGTATAAACAGAAAGAAGTTCTGCTTTGTAAGTCTCCCTCTAGTCACAGCTGGTTTAAGTTCTGTGAGAACTGACCATTTTCAGACAGATCTGTATTAACAGGCCATTAAGCAGTGACTGTGGATCTGTCTGTGCTCCTCGGTATTAGATCTTTCTGGTTAACAAAGAAGGATCAGACAGGCAAACCGCAGAGGGAGAGTCTCAGCACACTCTGCCCCACATTCAGTGATCCAGTTAAATCATCTCCTGTGTATACGGAAAAATGCTGGCCCTTACTACAGGAAGGAGGAAACCGTTCTTTTTTCCCTGCGCTTGTAGCTCCAGGGGCGCACGGATTTAAACAATTTTTGAGTCCAGGCTTTGCAGCTTTCCCGCAGCTCTAACGGTACCGAATCCCTGAAGCAGGAACTGGTACCCGCACAAGGGCTGCGTCAGCTCTGCAGTGACCGGGCACAAGAGGAAAACAAGCTCCAGCCACGCTCAGCTCCGCGCTCAGAGGCGGCAGAGAGGGTTTTAACCTCATACACAGTGACATCTGGTGGCAGAGGGGCCCTCCCAGGGAGCTGCAGCCCAAGACACGAACCGCACTGGGGCTTTTAATCTTCCTCCTTTGCTTACCCTACCTACACAGCATGAAGAATTATTTGCTCCAATTTCTCGACATTACCCATATTTATGCCAATCATCAGTCTAGAACCGAAACATCGGTACCACCAGAAATCAAAAGCGTTTGTTTGCTACTTATTTTACCAATGATCTCTTAATTCTCAGCTGGTTTGCCATGTAAACCATATAGCACCTGTATTTATAGGAAAATATACCTCTTCTAGACTGCAGTCAGTCATATGTAAAGTAGCACCATCATACTTTTAGATGTCCATAGTAGTCCAAGACAGTTTGATATTAGCTGTTCAGCAGATCCTAAGTTGAATTTCCTTATACCTGTTTTTGCAATTTTGGTGAATATTTTCTTATTCTAGTCACAGAGTTGAAAGAGGCTGTTTCCTCAAAGGTCAAGTGCAGTCAGACCCTGTGTTTAAATTTCAGGGTTAGAAAGGTATTCCAAGTCCATGTGAAAAGGAGAAAGAGAGGCTGCTTCTTCACGTGCTGACTTTTATGTGATAACAGCTTTCTATGAGCCTATGAACTATTTTTCCACTTCATTTGTAAACAAAGTAAAATGACACAATCTACTAGTTTCCATTTCCTCAAGCATGTCTTATTTTTTCCAAGCTTCACTACCAGATAACCAACTCCCAAACAGATATAAAATATCCTGGAGTATTTAGATTGTTCTTTTTCTTAGAGGGCACACAGAACCATGTTCCATAAAATGCCTTTTTTAGGGTAAAGTAGGTGGCAAAATGTTTGTAACTTCATCAAGAAACTTTAAAATAGAAATGCCTGTAAATACAGACTGACTGAAACTGGGAATATTAAAGCCAAGCTGTCCAAAGGCTATCAGTTCTTACTTGTGCTGTACAGGAAATAAGCACAAGTTTGCTGCAGAATCTAAGTTAATTCTGATGTATGTCAGAACCCAAGATAACCTTCTCAGAGTGTTCATGGAAGGAGGTTGTGGCATGTGTGATTTTAATCATGCTTGTTGTAGTAATAGCCTGAATAGAAGTGCCTTTCCAAGCTCAGACATGTGACTGAAAAAGAAACTGGAATATAAGAATTTCATTATTATCTCACTGAGGTAAAAATTTCAAAGCTTCTGCAAGTCACTAAAAATATCCCAGTAAAAGGAGCCTTCAAAAGCTGGAAGATAGCAAGCTTCCCTATCAGCATGTACAGTAGGCTTGTCCAGAGCATTACAGCTTCAGACATTGGGATCTTTGGGGTTTTCTGTGTTTCTCTCACGGTGACCATCAGAGGAAGCAGATGAAGTAAATACTCAAAAGGGCTGAAAGCAAAATGCTGCTGCTTTTCCTCTCATTCACTTTGTCTGAACAAAAGTTTGAGAGCTCAAGATTTCCCTCATTTCAGACATGACTGCTGTCTGAATATCTATCGTTTAGTCTCTGTTCCTTAGATCTACTTCACTGCTTAACCAGTAGGTGCTTCATTTATGCTTTCACACGAAGTAACCCCAGGAACAGCAGAAAGCATTATGCTCAGGAAAGCAAGTGCTTTTTGCACAATGAGGGGCCCATGGTCTTGCCTTGCCTAATGGCAATCATCACAAGCAGGAAATGTTCTTTACCTCATCCTTTGGTGACAGAAAAAGACTTCTGGATCTTATGCTTGAGATTATGCTCCACATAAACAATGCACATTCCTATCTCCATTTCAATCTGAAAACATTCTGGTGTTCTATATCCTCCCACCCAGCCAACTCCTTAAGTCTGTTGTCTTGTATACACTGTAGATACAGACCCAGTTCAACTCAAAGAATTTATTTTTCACTTTTTTTAATGGATCACTGAGCTAAGGTGATCCACAATAAAAAGCAGATTAATTAGGACATCCATTCCTTCCATGCTGGGACCCAGAGAATGCATCAAAATGACTGGTTTAGAGAACCCACATTTTTTGTCTAAACATGTATGATCAAACTTCGTTTAGGCTGATTGATGTCCTGGATCTTCCTGCCTTCCTCAAGATGCTTTATCCCATGGAATGCCATGCTCTAAGGGGTAATGAGGCTGCTTTTGGGCATGTTTCTAATATGCATGAGACCTGAGCAATTTAATATCTGTCGTTCAATTAATGTGGCCCTGCAATGTATCTTTCGCAGAATACTACTTATTATAAGATACACTCATTTATTTTTGATAAGCAGCTCAAGTCAGTTCTCATAGAAAACAAAAACTTACTGTTTGTGCAAGGCAGATCTTAGACCAGGAATATACAGGTCTTTCCAAAGATCTGTATATACTCACCACCTTGAAAAATCGAAAACCCATGTAATTTCATTATGAATTCATGCCTAGGCATTATTATTTTTAAAGGCTACCTTAATTCTCTGTCAACAGCACCTGGAGCTGTGAAGAACATTCTGTGTCTGCCTCTCAGTGAACTGCCAAAAGAACATCTTCAGCTCTGAACAGCCACCTGAAGGACCCAGCTGATCAAGCTTATGGGCTCAAACCAGAAGGGCTTTGATTCTTTACATTACTGCTGGTTAACAAAAGGCTACTTTCTTCTCAGAAGAATGCTCATAATGCCTTCTGATGTGCTTAAGGGAACAGTTAGGAATCTGATGGAGATTAATTTTCTTGGCTGTCACTGACTCAAAAACTAAAAATAGAGAAAGACCAACTGAATAGTTTTCCTTCATTTTACGCCCAGTATTGTTCTATGTATGTTTCAAAGTTGGTATTTATCCAGTCTGGTTTTGCATATTTCTGAAACTTCTGAAAGGGGAAGTCCTCTTCTGGAAAAAAATGAACTTGGGAGGTGCTATATAAGAGAACATAAAAGTTTTACATTTTACTTCCTAAGTACCAGTGAGAGTTAAACATCTGGTTTAGCCCTGACATCACCACCTCTCCTACTCTCACCTTCACTGCCACCACAGCACTGCTTACAAACACTTACTGCTAGAGAAAGAAAAAGCCACTATTGACTTGTGAGAGCTCCCACAGGCACTACCATTCATAAGATGCAACAGGAAAGCTGCAGCCACAGGCTGTGCCTGGCGTTGCAATTCCAACCCTGAAATGTGGCATATCCAAACACCATGTGATGTACTGCCCTTCCCTTTGGTCAAACTGCAAGTGCCACCCATGATCTTGGGGATGTCCTGCGCAAGGCCAGGAGCTGGACTTCCATGATCCTTGTGGCTCCCTTCTAACTCAGGCTATTCTGTGGTTCTCAAAGAACATTTCTTTTACAGATCCATTACCTACTCCTGCAGAAGAAGCTGAAGTCTTCAATGCACTGACAGCACACTAGAAATATTTAGGAACTGGTGTGCTTGGAGCAGTATAAATAAGAACAGATTTTCTGCTTGAAGAGCTTTCGGTTTAAAGTTACAGTCAGGATGCAACACTTCAGGTTGCTGATCCAGGACACAGGCAGTCCAATTTCCTGCAGAAATATGCTTGCAATATTATACACTTTAGACTAATCGAGTTCTTAAAATAGGAACAGAACAGTACAGTACATGCACGTTTACTGAGTTACATAAGCTGTGCATTAATTCCCTCACTATTATTCCATTTACAACCTCATAAGAGATTCAGTAAGACAGCAGCTTATCATAATATGACACGGTTTACATCAAGCTCCTTATGCAGGCAGTTAAATATTGATATGCATTGATCTCCTCGCTGACAGCTGCGGGGTTTCTTGGCATTATCAAGTTCAGAGGTGCAGATACTATATGTTATTAGATCTACCACTAAGACTGGAAGAAGCAGGTAGTCTTTTTTTTTTTTTTTACATCTTCTTTTTTGACCCACATATCTAGATAGGGGAGAGTTCTTGGAGCAGCCAGCTCACCACCTCCTACACTTGTAGGCTTAAGCTCTATAAGTAAAAATAAACACGCATATGAGACACAATAGACTACCCACCCCAACCAGTCGCTAGGAGAAATGAGTCTCCAGCAGCCCGGTGCTTTCTCACAGAGCGCGAAAGGAATGAAAGAAGTAAGAGACGGAAAAAAGAGCTTTAGGAGTGCTTGTATGGAAGCGCACACAGACTGGAGAAGGGATAAAGCCCCATCCCACCCACCCNCCCGGTCCCGGCCGCAGCGGGGCCCCCGCCCCGCCGCCTCCCCTCCGCGGCCCCTACCAGGCGCAGCTGGCTCGTCTCATCGTAGGATAGGAAGCTTAGGATGCTCTCGATGGCCACGATGGGCAGCCCCATCAGCGTGTTGCTCTGAGGCGGCGGCTCCATGGGCGCCAGCGGCTCAGCGGCCTCCGGCAGCGGGGCCGGGGAGAGCCCCGCCGAGCCCGGGGCGCCGCCTTCGCCCTCCGACACGAGCCGCTCGTCCGGCGCCGCCATCTTGGATCCCGTCCTTCCTTCGCGGGGGGACGATACCGCCCCTCTGTGACGCCTCTTCCGCAGCCGTCACGGGCGGCCCCACCCCGGCATTCCCGCAGGGAATGAGAGGAATGGAACTTCGAGCGCTGCTACGACGCTCGAGGGCTTAGGCCACCACCCCTGCCCGGGAAGCCGTTCGCGGGCGGGGGCCAGAGGGATGGTACCCGACTCTTGTCGGTGGTGCCCAGAGACAAGATAAGGAGCAAGGGCCGTAGACTAAAGCACGAGAAGTTCCCCAGCGTGAGGGAGAATTTAAGCTGAGGGTGGCGGAGCACTGGCACAGGCTGCCCAGGGAGGTCGTCTAATCTCCCTCTCCAGAGGCATTCAAACCCCACCTGAGGCGTTCCTGTGTCACCTGCTCCAGGTGACCCTGCCTTGGCAGAGGGTTGGACTGGGTGATCTCCAGAGGTCCCTTCCAACCCTGACAATTCCATGCAGGATTCCCACTCCCTGTGGAGTTTCTCCCTACTACCCAACCTGAACTTCCCCCGAGGCGGCTTTAGAGCATCCCCTCGTGTGCTACGGCTGGAGGCCGGAGAGGGATGAGTGCCTCCCTCTCCATGCCCATCCTGAGGAAACTGTGAGAAGGACCTCCCAAAACTCCACGGCTGCTGTTGCCCAGGAGTCCGGCAGTGCTCCTTCCGCACAGGCACGGTGACCTACTGGGAGAATGTGGTTGGATTACAGTGAGGCAGCTATAGGATGGAAAATACCCCTGTAGCTCCTAAGTAAGACGCAACTACATCCTCACTACAAAGTAATCGAGCCTGCTGTGTTTTATCTACAGATGGGCGAGCCCCCCTTTTGTGCTTGGTGTCCAAGCTGGCCCTGCTCTGTTGGCAGGGGGAGCCACAGCAGCCAGGGGCGCTGCAGGTCTGCTGCCAGCCTTTGGGATCACAGCCAGCTGGCAAAACCCTCGGCTGCCCGAAAACCACTGCCTGGAACCAGACATGATTGAGCAGGCGGAACACCCAGAATAAAGCAAACTCTGCTCCTTTATTTGCCCTTTATCCTGTATATCAAGGAGGTTTCTGGATCAGATTGCTGGGACAACAAAGGGATGGGACCAAGGGCTGTTTCTAGAACATTCCCTGGTGCTTCTGAGAACAGACACACCTCAGTTTCACAAGCATTTTAGCCTGACAGAAGTTGGCAAAGCCTTTGTAAAGTATGGTGCCAGTCTCCACAGTGACTTCAGCTGCTGCTGCTTTGTTTCACATCAGCCGCATTGGGTGGCTGTGCTTGACTAGGGGACTGGTGCTACCGAAGACTGACTTGCTAGAGGAAATCACTAAACAAATGGCAGGAGTGATGGTAGCAAAGTGTATGGGAAAAATATATCAAATGTTTGAGGATAATGGGACCACTTCTTGCAGTACCTGCACCAAGGTAGTACAGCTTAAAATATTACAGGACTAAAGAATTAGCTGCCTGCAGCATCCCTGTACATTTTTTTTTCAGCCATGCTTCCTCTCTTTGAAGTTTTATCTTAACCCATTTGTTTCCCTCCCTCCTCTCCTCAGAAACTCATCTGCAACCTCTTTCTTAAAAAAAAAAAGGCATCTGGAAAAGAATTAGCTTGGGAGCAGGGCAAATGCAAGGGTAAGGCTTTATGTATGTTATCCTAATGGCACTCCAAAAATGTGCACTGAAATTAATATTTCCTTTTTGGGAGCAGAACGCTGTGTGCCTTGTATGGATCTGGAAGTGTTTTGCTCCCTCCCCTCCCCTCAACTCATCAATGCTGCTCTCTTGCAACAAGGGTTTTATTCTTGTGCTGGGTTTTCAGACCTGATCTCCTTTCACATGCACCGTCAGCAGTTTAAAACATGCTCAGGAGAATTCTTTATGAACTTGTGACTTGGCACGTGAAGTTTGGGCTGGCAGTGTATTGATGCTTTAAAAGGAAGTGGGGTTTTTCATCCTACCTAAGCATATAAGATTTCTCATTGTTTCAAGAATGCTTTTTTTTTTGGTCATATCATTTGAACAATTTCAGTTTTTTAGATACAGCTCTATGTTTAATAAATATAAGCTCTGTGTTCTGTATGTTTATCATATTGCCAAACAGAATAAATACAATTAACAATATATATTTTATGCTAACTATATACGTAGCTGAATAAGTCTATTTTAGTAAGTAGGGTAATTCTGCTGCCTTCCAGGTTCTGACTCATGTCCTTCCCCAGTGTATCTGGTGTCATTTTTCTGAGCATGCATCACTTTGCATTAATTTGGAAAAACACAGTTCTCACGCACTTTCACAAAACCCCCATTACAGACTCTCCAGTGGATGAATTTTCAGTTATTTTGGGATACTGTGAAGCCAGAAAACTTGATAATACTTTCTGAAAGGGATGAAATAAAGTTATGTAGAATCTATTTGCGTGTTACATGTCATGAATAATCTTGAAATAGCCTTAAATCTTAAAATCTTGAAATAGCCATATGTTGGGGTTTTAAGAGTTCTCTTTTTATTTTCTTTTTCTTTTGAAAGAATTTTTTCCCCACACATGTACATTGCTGAGAGGGAGTCATTGCCAAGGTACTTGAGGGAGACAAAGGACTTGGCTGGGGAGGAGCCCCGGCCAACTGGCCCCCTTTTACCCAGGAAGAGGGGGTTGGGTGGGGCCCCAGCTTCACTTGTGATCTGGCGTTCAGGGGGCAAGGAGGCTGCATCGCTGTGGAGAGAATTCACCATCACCGCAGGCTTTCTACCTTCTGCTGCTTTTCTCCAACCGTGAGTGGAGCTTGCTCTCTCTGGGAGCGGCTCTTGCACAGGGGACCCTATTTTTACACCCTACCTCACTAAAAGGAGACACCTTTCCACCATCTGCTGGGGTGTCTGAGGGAGATCCCTCCCCACCCGGGATCCCAAGCCCGTTTTCCCTGCCCTGCTGGGGAGCTGAGCTGACGCTGCTCCGCCTCCTCCCCCACCGCCGTTCGTCTGCTGCTGCTGCTGTGGGATTTTGCTACATTGTACCAGCACACCCCCTGCCTGCCCAGACGTCCCGGGACTCCCACTTCAACTCCGGCGTTTGATATATCTCATCTACTGCCCGGGATTTTGTGTTGGTCCCTGCTGTTCCAGTTTGCTGTTCCCGAGGGTCCGGCTGGGCACCGGGATCAGCTGCCCCAGGGGGTTTGTGAGGGAAGCTTTTCCATCCGCCATTCCCGCGTGGTGCCCGAGCTCGCTCCGGAGCGCCCCCTGCAGGCGCGGGGGAACCATCGCACCCGCCCTGCTCACCGGGAGCCGCCAGCGCCCCCTGCCGGCTGTGAGCGTCACTGCACCGAAGGGGAAAGGGCCTGAGAGCCGAGAGAGGCTGCACTGGGTTACTGGTTCTGTTTGGTATCACTGCCATAGTTGTTGCTGTTTGTTTACCTTGTTATATATAAGTAAAGAACTGTTATTCCTATTCCTCATACATATGCCTGAAAGCTCCTTAATTTCAAAATTATAATAATCTGAAGGGAAGGGAGTTCCATTTTCCATTCCAAGGGAGGTTCCTGCCTTCCTTACAGACACCTGTCTTTTAAAACCAAGACACCATAGTTTTGACTTTACCATGTTAGAATTGTAAGTATAGCTGGACTGATTTTTTTTTTTAACTTCTCAATGATTCACAAGAAGGGGTCAGGGTAAATGAATTGTTTCACTCCTTTTGTGCAAAAATCCTCATAATGTTTTTATTTATGTTTGGAGGGGATGAAATTTGTATGTCTCCATACTCTGGACTAAATATTGTGCTCCCAACTGATCGGAGTGTGGTGTGTTCAGGTCAGCAGGGACTGTGAAATTTTACTGAAATTATGAAGATTATTTTGGTTGGTCTTCGTGTGGAAGCAAGCAACAGCAAGAACGGTGATGAAGAGGAAGGAGCCTGGCTCAAATACAAGTCAAGTTGTATCTATGAAATCTGAGAAAGAAGAAGAAATTAAAGAAAGGGTAGAAAGAGAGAGGGTGAGAAGCAGGAGCTAACAAGCAGACATCTGAGAAGATGGGAGTGGGGAAAAAAATTAGCAGCAGGGGTTGGAGGTGAAGGAAAGTGTGTAAGTAGGTCAGGAGCTGTCATGTTGATGAGGAATATTGGAGCAAAGAGGAGTAACGTGCTCAAAAACTGAGGGTAAGAGCAGAAGTTGGGTGGGAGGAGAACAGATTTGTTTTATTAAGTTAGTGTAATCAATAGAAAAATAGAAAAGGCTTTCCCACATGATTTGTTTTCTTCTTGGGGGCAGCAGCAGTTTACTCACTTTATGGATATTAGGGATTTTTTTAAAGAGATGCTAAATTTGAAAGAAGCCTGGTCTATTCACACAGCTATATTTTCATTCAGGCTGCTGGACATGAAGGCGGAGTAAAGTCTTTCTTGCCTAAAGGCCTTTTTGTGAAAGGCATTAAAAAAATAGAAAAAAGTAATATTTAAATTTCCTTTGGGAGTGTTCTTAATAAACACAGACAGGAGCGTAAATTTGATCAGATTAATCTTTTGCAGCTGAAACTTTTAATCCTTTAATAGGTAAATGAGTAAATATTGTGGTATGGAGTGAGCTTCAGATGTGAATGTAATCCCAGTTTAATTAAATCAATATAAATATTTAACTGGATCCTTTGCAGTTTAATCAGTTTTGGACCCAGTAGTGCTACATGTTGCATAAAAAACTGGTTGAGAAACTGACTCTAAAATCTACATCTACCCCTTAATTTACTTGCAATACTGTATATTAGGTATCTGATAGTAATCATATGTTGATGTTGAGAGGCAGAAGAATATGATGCTTCATGGGAAATGAGAGGTGGAAGCAAAAGGAAAACAAGTAGAAGGAGGATAGAAAATACAATGTCTGTAGATTATTCTGAACTGAAAGTGTGGGGACTGGACTAATCTTGAGTAGTTTTTGTAGGCCAGGTGTGTTGCACAGTCAAGTTTTCATCAAATATATTTTTCTGTTTCAAATTTCAAGAAAATATTTAACTTAAAGTATTTTCAAATCCACAGGAAAACTGGGATTTGTAGATACATACTACATTAATTATAAACTAATAATAATTAATTACAAATCATGTACTTGGGGGATGAAAAGGACAAGGGTTCAGACAAATACCCCTTCTATTTTCTTGTAGTCAAAATACCTCCCCTGAGAGAGGGCTGCAGAATCAGGTACTGATAGCATGTTGCCTTGGCCAGGTTACACATCCTCACACAGCTGTACTCAAAAGGAACCTTGGTGAACAAGCTTAGATTAAAAAAAAGAGGTTTTTATTAGATAACATGACTTTTACTAATTCTCTGTATTATTCTCTTGTAGGATGTTTGCAAGCCCTAGGGCACAGAATTAGTTTTCACCATGAGGAAGGGCTCAGTTTTGATATAAGTTCTAAGGACTTCCTTTAATTTCAGTATACTACCACATACTTACACTATGATAAAGATAATTCAGTGAAGACATCAATAATGCCTCTGCGTCTCATTGGTTCAGCTTGGTGAAATATCACAGACACAACAAACTGCACCAATACTTTTGATGTCCTCATGTCTGCCAGGGTTATCTCAAGCAGAGTTTGATATGCTGAGGCACAGGACTACAGCTCTGTGTGAGAAGATGCAAAGAAAATAGATAAATTAACCGTGAGAAGAGGTTTACAAAGAGATGGTCTGCTCAGTCCTGCAGTCACTTTACAAAAAAATAAATTGTTGGGGGCCTGATCTTGAAATAATTTTGCATTTTCTGAAATCCTTCTGGTTTCATTCTCTCTTGACTCCAGAGGGACTGCTAGCATGAGCTAAGTCTGGCTTCTTGGCAGCTGAGCAATAGGGATGAGGCAACAGTAAAATGGCAGTGTTTATTTAATTCTCCACATTCACCAAACATCCAGCTGGGATGAAGGTTCCGCCTCACTGTGTGGCTAATCAGTGTCTTAAAGTTTCTGGTAAGGAATGGGATTTTGATCACAGAATTTCTGTTTCCAAAAGCTGAATATATTTGTGCTTAATGAACACATTTTTCAGTTCCTTCTCTGTTTTTCCTCACTGGCCAGCTCCCTTATGGGGCTGGATGAGTGGCTGCAGGCAGATACAGCTTTCCCAAATCGCTGTAATTGCCCTAAACAGACATTTTGTTACAGAGGGTCTTCTGTCAGGATCTGTGCTCAGATAAATTGACAGGGATCCAGAGTGAGTGTAGTGAATATAATTTAGTTATTGAGAAGAATGGCAGCTGTGTGTGATGCATACAAAACACTAATTTGTGCCAACCTGCATTTTGCTGAAAGATGCTGGGGACTAATGGAAGAGGAAGTTTGTTTCTCCTCTTTTTAAGACACGGTGCAGACTTGCTTTAGCTGGCTGGTTATTAAATTACCTGTGAGGGGAAAAAACCCCACACTGAATTTTAATTACATAGAAAAGAATTTTGAGTGAGGAAATTAGAATTTTCTTCCAGCAAGTAACTTGAGAAACTGGAGGAGCTTTGTTTTACTGAAGTTAAATAATTCCTGGTTGATCTGGAATAAATTGAAGAGTTCTGTTTAAAGTGAGTGATGCTTGTGATATTAATGACACTTTCTATTTTTAGAGAATCATCCTTTGAAACTGTATTCAAATTATCAGCTTAAGACCTGAATAGGTTGCAGCAAAATTGATGCAAATTTCAGAAGTGTTTTCTGAGTGCTGCTGGTTCTGTACAATTATTAGTTTACTGAGTAACATGACTGAGTATGTACTTTGTGCAGTGTGTGCATGTGGGACTGTCACAACTTAGATAATGAGATTAGTTACAGAGAGGATGCAAGTTAAGCAACAAATAATTTTTAACTAACTTTAAGGTTACAGAGTCTGAACCTCTGTTGTCTCATGTAGTTGCTTATATGCATGACTAGCTCCTAGATACAGTGATCATTGAAGTTTATATTTACTTTGTGTAGTAGTAAGTGCTATCGCAAAGCAAGGCACTGGCTCTCATGCCTCTGAGTGAGGAACTGAGCTGCTCCTTGTGTTGGGAAAGTCTAGATTTTGTTTCAGCTGTGACAGAATACAGTTTTTCGTTTAGATTTTAAATCTATTTCATCTGTGTGTGAATGAGGAAGTATGTCACAACCAAAATGGACTTGATGTGACCACAAAACACACACCATCCAAGTAGGGGCTTGATGATGTTCTGCATTAAGCATGCATGGATGTGATAAACTTCCTAAAGGGATTGCAGCTGAAGAGGCTCATTTCAGCTGCGAGACACAAGTTTAGAGAGAAGTGGCTTATCTCCAGGAGGAAGGTATGCCTACTGTATCGCTCCTCAGTGTCCAAGAAAACTTAACACTTAGAGAACTGGGCTCATGGATGTTGTGGCAAGCCACTGTGTCTTAATTTAAAATTTACTCTTGCTAAATCCTTCTTGATGTACTGCTTTGAATGTGGCACAGACCAAAAGCTTTTGCTTTGGAAGCAGCCACTGGAATAACGTGGGATGTCCTAGCTGATGTTGTTAGCAAATTTTTTAAAAGATTTTGTAAATCTTACCTGCAGACTTTGGAACTTGATCAAGCACTGGAACAGCCTGCCCGGGAAAGTGATGGAATCACTGCCCCAGAAGTGTTCAAAAAATGTATCGTTGTGGCCCTTAGGGACATGGTTTAGTGAAGGACCTGGCAATGTTGGGTTAATGGTTGGACTTGATGACCTTAGAGGTCTTTTCCAACCTTAATGATTCTATGGTTCTATGAACTAGGGAACTTTATTTTCCAGCTGGGAGATAGTCTCAGTCATTGCCACATGTTTTCCCCAAAACTGTTTCTGTTGTAAGGTCTGTTATCTGATGTTTTGAAAACAAATTAAATAGTAGGAATGCAGCATTAAATAGTGGAAATTAATCTAACGAGGGCAGCTGGTGGATTAGCAGAACTGTGTGAAGGTGCTGAAAGTGTTAAACCATCGGGATTTTTTAATTAGTTGCTTTTTCTCTTTGTGAGGAATTTTGACAACACGGACTAATCAAGGTCTTTGCTTTGAATCACTTCCTGGAAAAGCCTTATCTTGAGCTGGAGACTAGCTGTGTAAGTTAGGTGCCGTAATTTCAACATTGCTGGAAAGAATCCAAACTCGTGAAGCTGCTGTGCCACAGCCCGATGAGTTTAGGTGATCAATTCTCTTGGCATGTTCCTTTTTTTTTTTTTCTTTTCTCCACAGCAATCTCAATTCCAAAGCTTTCCCTTCCTTCTGGGCTCGTAAATTATATCCTTCGGGAATTAGAACTCACAAGTCTGACTTGGTGGAGTTTTAACAGTAGGTGGCAGTGGACAGCAAATCTAACCCAGCCCTCCTCTACCTCTTGATGCTGCTCTCTTGGTTTCTGACAGGTTCTGAAATTACTGTCTTGGAAGCAGTTTAAGAATCATACTCAGCTTTTTTTTCTGAAGAACTAAAGGATTTGTTAAAAACAACCGATAGGTACAGCTTTATTTTTTTTCCTTTAAATTCTTATGAGTTATTGCGAAAGAAATGTTACCTGATAGTCCTCCTAATTTTGTCTGTAAAAGGAGTGTAACAAGCGACTTGACTGGTCTGGAAGCAGTTTTAGGCAGTCTGGTAGAGCAGAGGATGTGAAGTTACTGTTAAAGTTGCTTAGACACAGCACTGAAGGAATTAAGTGGAGTTTTTGAGTTCTAAGTAGTGTGCTGAGAGCATGGAGCAGTGTTTTTTCAGCCCCCTCCTGCACATCCCATTGTATGGAAAGACTAATGACAAGGCAAGATGATGCTATTTATTTCTACTGATTACCATTACCAGTACTGTCTGAAATGTCTTTCTGCTGCTGCAGGTTTCTGTGGTTCAGATCAAGTAGATCTCCTGTGGAAAGAAGAATGATTCTGCTACATTTTTGTTTAGTGGTTTGGTGGACTTCTTTTTCCTTTTCTTGGATACTTTTCAAGCCATTCCATGAGTACCAACTTCCCCTGAACCCTTGCTGTGATTACTTCTAGGGGACTGCATGTGGCCTTAGTCAAGTGCATCATGCTCTGTTTAGGCCGCCAAAAGTAGTGGGAACCAGGGAAGAGGTGCAGAGCTTCAGTTGTCCATGCCATTGGCTCCAGATCCTGTGCATCTCATCTTCTCTTCCTTTTTCTGGTAGCTCTGTGTATGCAGGACTGGGAACTGCTGCCCCTTGCCAATGCTCCTGTGTGTGACTCAGTTATCTCCAACTGCTGACACTCTGGAGATTGAACCTGTGGTCAGAAACCCTCACATATCCCTGCCCTCTGTGGGGGAGCCATCAACTCTGCTCATAAACCAAAAAGCCTTTCCTGTAATTAATAACCCGTTGTGAGAAATTCATGCCGTGCTTATCTAGTGAAATCATGTCTGAGTTGCTGTGAGAAGCAGGAATGTGAGTGCTGTAGGGAGGGCAAGCAGTGCTGCTGAGATAGGCATGGGTACAAGTGGTTTTGGCCCCACTTTACCTGCAAACCTGCCCAGCAGTGTCCCCTCTGCTGGAGAGGAGCTGGGATCTAAAGTGCAAGACCAGATGGCACTGAGAGCCTTCATTGCGATGTATGAGTCACAGAGCCTGCACAGAACTGGAAATAAATAGGTGCACCCCTCGGAGCTTCATTTCCTTAGCAGGGATGGGGTTGTAGTTTTGTGTGGAAGATGTCAGAGTCAGAACTTGAGCCAAAAGAGACTTCTGTGGACTGGCCTACAAGACGCATGTGGTAGAAAAATGTGGCTACCTTGGACATACACTCATCTGAAACATCTTTTCTACTTGATTTTTACGTAACTATTTCCAGATTTATTTTACAGGCTTAAAGTTGTTATTTTAACATTCTAATTATTATTAGATTTTTTTGTGTGTCTGTATTTAGGGAGTACATTAAAAGATCATACTCCTGATTTTATCCCTTACCAGCTAGATTCTTCTAAAAATTCAGCAGAGATTTGCAGAATCATTGGCTGGAATGTGTCCAAGGAGGGACAACAAGGCTGGTGAAGGGTCTGGAGCACCAAAGCTTCTGAGGTGCAACTGAGGGTTATTTAGCTTGGAGAAAAGGATTATCAGAGGGACTTTATCGTGCTCTACGACTGCCTGAAAGGAGGTTGTAGCCAGGTGGGAGTCGGTCTTTTCTCCCAAATAACAAGTGATAGGGCAAGAGCAAATGGCCTCAAGTTGCACCAGGAGAGGTTTAGATTGGATATTAGGAAAAATGTCTTCAGTCAAAGGGTGGTCAAGCATTAGAACAGGCTGCCCAGGGAGGTGAGGGAGTCACCCTCCCCATAAGTGTTCAGGTAACATGGAGATGTGGTGCTTAGGGACGTGCTTAGGGTTTAGTGGCAGACGTGACAGTCGGGTTCATGATTGAACTCAACGATCTTAGAGGGCTTTTCCAAACTCAGTGATTCTATTACTCTACGATTCTAAGAATTTCGGTTCTCCATCGCCACCTGCTTTGACCTGTAACATTTTTATCCTGTAAGATAAATCTAAAGTATGAGTTTAAAAATCTACCAAATGAAAACTGGCTTTACAGACCTTCTTTGCGTAGGTTGACCCATGCATGCGGGCAGTGGAGAAGCGAATCGGAACGGGCGCAAACCGGGAAAGAGCTGGAATTCCCAGATCCACTCTGCCCGTGGGATATCCGCGGGGTTTGGGAGCGCGCCGGCGGGCGCGGGGTGGCGGGAGCAGCAGTGTGGCGCTTTGCTCGCGGTTCGGGCGGCGCATTTCCCGTCCTTCAGTCAAACAGCCGCGTGGGGATAAGGCAGCGGCCCTGCTGGAGGCGCGCGTTTCCCGCCGGGACAACGGAGAGCCGCTGCTCGGGACGCGGCCGAGGAGCGAGGGCTTACGGGGCGGGGCCGTGACGTCACGGCGTTGCCGGGAGACACCGCGCTGTGTTCGCGAGGCGCCCAATGGGCGCCGGTGGATGTGACGTCATGTCGGTGCCAGCGCCTTCGCATTGGCCGGCCGTGGCAGGGGGGCGAGGAGCGCGGGGAGCGGGGTGGGGGAGGGATGCGGCAGCGGCCCCGGGATCGGGACAATCACGTACCGGAGGACACGGCCCGACGATTTTATCCCCGTCCACCCCGCTGCATCGATGTTGTATTAAGCAGTGCTTGCTTACCGCCTAGGAGTTCCTGGTGGGGCGGGGTGGGAGGGGGCGTTATTAATACTCTCAAAGTTTCTTTACTGCTTTAGAAAAAGGGATGTTTGTATACAAATTCGGTTCGTGTTTCGCTCTTCCTTCATCTAGGAACTTCTAATCCTCTCCGCTTTTATCCTGCCTAATTACTGCGAAGATTTTAATAAAAGTAGGAAAAACAGATGGAGCTGGTTTTCCTTCCGAGAGAGGCCCGTAACGGTGCTGATTGAATATACTTTTCTTCCAAGCCTTTTGTGAGCTTTTGAGGTGCTGCTAGCAAAGTGCCTGGGTTTGAAATGGCTGCCCTGCACACAAGGGCTCCCAAGGAAGGGAGAACTTTTACCCCTTCACCTCTTAAGTGGATGGAAAATATTTGTGGGGATGTTTTCTGGACAGCCCAACTAAGACTGTCATCTCAATGAGGTCTGACTTGATCGACTCACCAGGTCCAACCAAAAATTACAAAAAAATAAAGCGTGCCTTAGGCAGGGATGCTCCATTGACTGCGTACACGAGGAGCTAAAAGGGATCTGTAGGACGGTCCGTCTGAGGCAGTGGGGACGGTAGGGGCTCGCAGGTCAGGCTAGGGGAGGCTCTGCTGTTGAAGCCTGATCTTGGCCGGTGGCTTCCCACCCGCGCTTCCCCGCTGCCGATCCAGGGAAGACCGGGCTGCGTGTGCCCCTTGCCCTCCGTGGGGCCCCGAAACCGACGCGTTTCGGAGCGGTGTGCAGGAGGAGGTGACCCCGAGGGGATTCCCACAGATCTCCCACTGTCACAGCCCCCGCTGAGTACGGAGCCCCGAGAGGTCTGACCTCCCTCGTGGAGCTCCGGGCCGACACCCCCGGCGGTGGCAGGAGGCGGGCCGGCCCCTCCCGGGGGTGGGTGGCGGGCGGGGCGCGGCGGCTCCTCCTCGCCGGGTCGGGGTTAGTTTCGGAGCTGAGCCGGGGGTGGAGGCGGTGGTGGGAGAGCGGCTCCCAGTGGGAACAAAGCAGGCGGCGGGTGGTGAGGCTGGGCCGAGCCGGGTGCCTCCCGCAACAGGTCGTCCCGGCGGCAGCGCAGCCCCTCCGCCCCCCGGGCCGCCGCTCTAGGCGGCGGGGACGGCACCGGCCGCCCCCATGCGGTTCGGCTCCAAGATGATGCCGGTGAGTCCGGGGCCGCGGCGAGCCGAAAGTTGGAGCGGGGCAGCGGGAGGGAAAATGGATCCTGCGGACGTGGAGGGGGGCGGGAGGCGACCCTGCTTCCCTCCGACATTCCCTGCCCGCCTTCCCCCGCTCAGCCTGGGCTCCGCGGCCGCGCAGGGGCTTCCCCTCCCCCTCCCAGGTTTTCCTTTTCTTCCTCTTTCACGCCGGGATCAACTTGTTAGACGGGCCCGCTGGAGCCGAGCTAGGGCCGGGGGGGAGCCGCGGGGCCCCGGCAGCAGCGCGGGGTGGAGAGGGGCTCGTAGCGCCCGGGGCTTTTCCTTCGCCCCACTCCCCGGGGGATAAGGCTTCCCCGCCAGGGCTGCTCGCCCCGCTCCTGCGGGCTAAACGAGCACTTCGTCTGGATCCTGCTTGCCTTTTTTTTTTTTTTTTTTTTTTTTTTTTCTTTCTTCATGGTACGAAGTTCTTAAAGTTGGTTTGGTCCGTGCTGCTTCTGGGGGATGGGGGTGGTTTTGGTTTAGAGTGCCCGGGCTCCCAGAGGAAGATGGTGTCCATGTTGTTTACGGTTCAAAGCGCTTAGGAACTCTCAGGGGCAGGTATTCCCGACCTCGGCCGGGAGAGTTTCGGGAGCTGTTGGCGGCGGTGTGTGCTAAACCTACCTGGCTCTGGGAGGTGTCTCTGTTTTAACACTTTCAAAAGGCACACGGAGCACCACCTCCTCTAAGGAGTTTTAACATGAATTTTAAAATTACACCGTTTTTCTCAGCTCAGGTTGGATGAAAACAAAGCCCAGCAGCTTTTCCTTAGTTTCCAGCACAATATTTCTGAAAGTGGTGACGTAAAATAGTTTCTTTTGAAAGTACACCTGCCACTAAATACCTGGGTTTACCAGCAGGGATGCCCCGTGAAATCCATATTCTGTTTTTCTGAAAGACTGGAGTATGTACAGAAGATCCCGACAAGTTTAATACCTATTTAGTCCGAGTTGAGGGTGCTTTAAAGTGTTCTCTGTGCCGTTCCTCCTCCGGGCGATGTGGCCTGTCTTAACGAGTAGCTTTGCACGCATAGGTGGTTCTTTCAACAACATTCTGGTATTAAAGATTATTTCCAGTTTAGCTCTTCGAGGAACTGACTGAAGCAAGCAAAAAAGGAGCTGTACTGAAAGGTGAAGCTGGGAATCCGTGCTGGAAGGATGTGGGTGTATCAGGGAAGCTTGTTTTGCTATAGGTGTGAGGTTCTTCCTGTGCAATTAGGAGGAAATAATGAGCGATAATTTGATCTCGCAGAACACTAGAGAAGGCTGGGTGACAATTGCTGTAGCTAGTAAGGGAGGAACAGACAGAATATGAGCCCAACTAGATTAAACAGCCAATGTGTTGTGCAACAGTGGTGTTGGCTGCCTATAAAAACTTAGAAAAACAAGCAGTAAATATAATAAGGTGTTAATTCAATCCATGTCAAAACTGAGCTAGGTAAGCGCCCTCATGTATCAGTGAAATCTCCAGGAGATGCTGTTGCTGATGAGTTCCTTGTCACTGAGTTCAAATAAAGGAGAAAACAAACAGGCGCAGTCTTATCTCATCAGCATTCGCCGGTGACAAGTTCCAGGGTATGCATTGCTCCCGTGGCTCAGACCTCTCTTTGGCTGATGACTCAACTCGTTAGTGATTCTGGTTTTTAACACGTAAATAAAGGGATGAATACAGCCTTTTCACATTGTGTTTACTGCGAATAATGAAAGGTTTGTGAGGGTTGAAAGTGGCTTAAGGAATTAAAATGTAAGTATTATGAGTATTAAAACTTTTAATTCGGCTTAAAAAGCTTTTCTCCAGATTTCCTTATTGTCTTTTAGTTAATTTAAAAAAAAATCTCATTTCTCTTTTCACAAAAAAATTAGAAGTTTGAGGTGGACTGAGAAGGAGGGTTTGAAGAAAGGAGGGAGCAGGACGTGGAGGACTCGTTTATTCAGTAATGAAGTGTTCATAGACTTCAGTATCTCTTTCTGCATTGTTTGAATGAGAAGTAGTAGGCTGGCCCTAAATGTTTTGTTTCTTAAAGTTTAAGATGTCTCTTTCTTTTCCTCATCTGTATATGATTTTTAGCTCTCAGCTCCAGGTCCATCTCCTGTGCTCCAGAAGAGAGCGTAAGGAAAGGATTAAACGACACAATTTGTTCCCCAAGTGGGAAATACAGGCAACGTGAGCCCAGCCAGGAATTCACCTCTGAGCAGCTGCCAGGGAAAAGCTGGGAAATTGCTGTAGCAGCACTCGTGCTCTTGGGAGACTACCCTGAAATGGGAATGTTTTCCTTGTGGTAATGACGGATAGGAGCTAAACTGCTGCTGTAACCATATGTCAGGGCACTGTGATTGAAAGTCTGCACGTGGGTGTACTAAGAAGTAATTTGTGTGTAGCTGTACTGATGAAGGTAATGACAGGGTTAATGCTGGCAAGCTGTGTGAGGTTGTCTCACCTTTCATCTGTGAAGGCTTGTGGGAGTGTGACTGGTAATGTTAAGTAGTGAAAAGGAGCTGGGAACACTTTCTAAAATAGCATATTTTTCCACATCATAATTGCTCTCTCTTTTATTTTACATTATTACCCTAAAAGGAGCATGTATTGAGAAATAATTTGGGTCATTATGCATGCTGGATAAATGTTTGGGGTTTTTTCCTGTCAGATACTGGGATATGGTAGATTAAGCTACCCTTTAATACTCAGAACTTTTTAGATCAAACCCTCTTGATCTAGATAAGGATTAATTTTTCAATTTGAATTATGTGCAGTGGTTACTGGGGGCCTGCTGAAATCAGGATGGGTCCAGACACGCAGCTTTATTGTTAGGGACTAACTTGGCAAACTGGAGAGCACTTTAATTCCTTAATAAGTTTTGCTTTCTATGATCAGAAATTACTGAAATGTCTGACACTGAAGTTCTTGATAACCATGTGTTCTTTTCTAATCAAGTTAAGCTTTCAAGTGTAACACTACAACTTTGATACCACAAGGAGTAGTGCTTTCCTTCTAAAGTCTAACATCTTGTCCCAAGTGAGCTTCTTGGAGTTCCACATCCAGTAAGCACTTAAAGTACACATTTTCATTGCAGAATGCTCAGTATTTTGTGGATATGTGTATTTTTTATCTTAACCGCCCC